>VZTE01006660.1:1983530-2078822 GCA_013397775.1 Eulacestoma nigropectus
TATATATATATATATCCACTGGCAGGCTGCCAGAGACTTTGGAGGCTCTGCACCACAAACATGCTCAGTGACTCCTGACCATCTGGTGAGCTGGCTGGGTCCCTGCTCCAGGATCCATATCTTCAGGCAGAACCAGCCCCTGGAGGATCTGGGTACGGGCAAGGAGCATTTTAGGGGATTGGCTGCCTGTGCTGATTGACAAGTGGCCCATTCCTCTGCTCCATCCTCAGGAGCTTTTATCAGAAAGTGGATCCCAAAGGTCCTCCAGCATCTCAAAATATACAGAAGCCCTTTCCATAAGGTAGGACTCGCCATAGCAGACCTCAGGAAGAGACCTGTAAATTAGCTGGAGAAAGTGCTTTAAAATAAACAGCAGCTTTCAAAACAAACCCTAAAAGCATCTAGGCCCCTATCCAACAAAACACTTAAATACTCATGTGGCTCTAGAGAGGGAAGGCAGCTCACCAAATATGCACAGATGCTTGATAGCCAGAGTCACTTTCCACAGCTCTGCCACCGGCTCATCTGTAACCTCGTACAAGGGATTTGAGCCCTGCCCTGCCATGCTTCATCTCCTGCAGCTGTAAAACTGGGAACATCATCCTGATTTTCATCCTTGAGAATATTGTCTTATATATATTGGATGTTTATTCAGTGTCAGATATTGATGTGATGAATTACACAGAGGTGCTTATATATTTAACTACGTACATCCAGATCTCCCACCCGACACACTGAGTAGACCCTTTGAATGTCATTGAAATTTCCCCTCTAAGCAAAGGTTTTCTGGATCTTTAACTCTTGCAGGACATTGAGTATCACGGTTAAAATTGGCAAGGGCAAAAAAAATTCTATCATGCTTTCACTAATGGGAAACACAAAAATTCTGTCAATGTTTAGGATGTTATGATGTGGCTCAGATCTAAGCTCAGAGGAATTAGTTCTTTAACTTCAATTCAAGGGCCTTTTCACTAAGGAAACAAACCATATTGGTTTGCCTTCCTTTTTTCAGATTCATATGATGTCCTTATCATATATTCACATATTAGAGGGAGAATGATCTTGTGAGATTTAAAAAATAACAACTTGGAAAAAATTTCCAAAGGACTGGCTGCCGTGTTGATTGATGTCCAGACAGGAAAATCTAGTGGATAGGGAACTGCCCAGGGATTTAGGAGATATGGGATGTAGTAAAGAATCCCAGCTTAAATACAGACTTCTTTGGATTTTCAAGACTTCTTGTTTTCATCTTTTCTGTAAAATCTCATGAAAACAGCACATCATTAATTCAGGGGGACACAATCCATTAAAATATCTCAGGTAGACTTGAAATAACAGGGGGTTCATCCATTATGCTCTTTTTCTTTTCCCAATTTGCAGCCTATCCAAACTCCATTGATTCCTAAATCTCTGCCCAGACTGGTATTAAAATCACCTTGGCAGTGCAACTCCAGGATAAAGACACCTGCTAATTCAGAAAGAGCATGAAGGCTGCCACAGCTGTGAGAGATTGCTGACCATGAACAGAGTGTTACATTGGCCTGGGATAGTTCAGGAACAGCAGAACTCCACAGCTGCCTTTTCCAGTCCACCTAAAGCAGCTTCCCAACAGCAACCATGGGGAGACAGAAAGACTCAGGAAAAGCCATCCACGCAACTGAGCAATTCTGCCTAACTGTTGCCAAGATCTACTCAAAAAGAGGCAAAATTTACCACCACAGACCAGAGCAACAATGCCTGCTTCCTGTAATTAAATGATTAGTCCCACTTCCAAGCTGAGACTGGAGCCAGAGCACTCACATGGCCCACACAGTTCCAGAGGGGATCCATGTGGAGACTACAGTGCTCACTGCCCTCGGAGAGAGCAAGGAAAGGGCTGAGTTTCACAGGAAGCCACAGTTAGAAACCATCTAACTGCAACTGCATCAGGTGCTTCTGCAACCTGCACATTGGAAAAGGTTTCAGCTCAAGCAGTGGTGATTAATTGATCTGAAGCTGTGTTCCTGCCCCTCCCATGGCATCTGAGCACATCTTGCCTCTGAAATAACAAGGGGTTAAAATTTGCCACAAATGCACCACCTACATTTTTAAGGCTATAAAAATGGGATGCTTACACTTTTCCTAACCCCTCACCAATGACCAGACCCATATGTAAATTTCACACAGTAGTATTTAGTAGCATAATTAATCCCTACTTTATGTTATGAGTAATATTTCCTATTCCCGACCCTGCAACGTCCTTTAAGAAGATCCATGTTCCAATTAGACTAGCCCATCGGCACTCTTTTAATGAGCAGATTAATCATTCAGATGGGTACAATGGTGTCATCACAGGTTTTAAATATGATAATCTACATCCTAATGGTGCTGCAAAAGCCTTGGCTCACAGCAAAAAAAGGTAGGCAAAAACTGGTGATACTTTCTTTTTTGTTCTCTCTCATTTTCCATATGACTCAAGACATGAGAATTCTTGGGTGATGCAGAAAGTGCAGCAAGAGGCAGCTGGGAGAGAGGGGCTGCAGAGAAGCGTGGTAATTCAGGTGCAATAATTGTTTTGCAAGGGTAGAGAGATCTTCTGGTCCCTGAAAAACCTTCTGTCATGATGAGAAAAAGTTTCAGGTCTGTCTTGTCAGCCTAACAGATCAGCTCTGCCCTTACAGCCTTTTCTCAACACTTATTTAAAACACATCTAAAGTGTGAGACTGTCATTCAGAAATTCATTTAATTTTAATAATAACAGAGGTCTTTTCAGATCATGCCAACTTCACCACTTCCAAAAGGCAGACTGGATATTTTTTAAAGGCAAATAGAACCCATTGTACTTATTCATAGAGAAAAAAAGAATAAAGACAAAAAATACTTTCAAACTGCCTTATATGGGCTCAAATCCATGCAAATAAAGCTGGTGTGGATACTCCTGCTCAAATGGAATGAAAAGGCTCCTAATAATACCTCCAAACTAGTAGTGCCAGAGTTATAAGCCAGGGCCATCCTCATTTCTACTCTAAGTACACTTAAAAATATGGGCTGCACCACCCCTTAATTGTGGCTTCTACTCAGCCACAGGTAGAAGTTTCATCTGCTTTTCCATCTCTTGAGCCTATGTTAGTAAGACAAACCCTGCAGAACAGCAGCTTCTTTGCAGACACACAGCATTGATTTACACTGTGATTGATTTCGATGCAGCCAAAAAAGAACCAGCAACTCCCAATTCAGGCCAAGGTTGTATTTTAAACCCAGCAAGAAAAGGATAGTGGTGAATACTTGTCTATGAAGAAGTTAACTGCCAGCCATGATCCATTTCTGAGCACTGTCCTCTGGTAAACAGTCCCCATGAAGTCACGACCAAAGTCTGAGTAATTCTTTCATCACTGTCTGAGGATGAACTGAGTAAGGGATATAAAATTTGGACTTACCCCTAATGTGCCCACACACAGTCTACGGCAGAAAGCAGCTAAATTCCTCCTCAAGATGTCTGAACTTCATTAAAACATGTTTCTGCTACAAAGGAATCTTTATTTCTTATCATTAAAGCAAAATCTCTTCCTCAGCAGCCAAGATCTACCCTCCAAAGTCACTGTCAACAGTGTGATTGTATTTTTCAAATCACATTTTTCAGCTAATTGCTGTCCAAAGCCTCCTTGTTTTACTCAGATATGTAACTGTAGGAATCAGTCATGCTACTCACTCAATTAAATTGTATCCTTCTTGGCCCTTCATCTTTTAGGATCTGATCCAGCTCTCCTTGACTACAGAGACGACTGGATCAGAGCCATTCTGCATAAAGCCAGCAGAGGATTTGGTATTTCAGTCAGGTGTTCAGGTGTATTGCCTGAACTCCGTCTGAAATTGCCTGCTCGAGATAGGCTGATGCAGAGAACTCTTTGCATACAGAAGGAAGCACTGAAATTATAAAGAGCTGTCTTGTGACCAGGTCCTTGCTGGGCTAGGAGACATTATTCTTACTAATGCACCTTTGCTAATGTCCACATCACAAGGATATTCTTTTTTTTAGCATAACACTAATGTTAGTTGTCCATTATGGTATCAAGAGTCATAATGGCCAAGGCATCCCTACAGTGAAGGAGCAAAAAGAACATTCAGAAATAAACTCCTACATTGGTTATGAGAATATTGCTGTGGCAAAATGTTTTTATTATTATTTAAATTTTTTCTCCTTCAGTGCATTAATTTCTGCTCATTTTGCAAATTTGGGAAATCATTCACAAGGCAGCACTTCAGAAGCACTTAGGAAGAGCAGCCTCAAACCTCAGATGGTTCCTGTGACACTCCTCTTACAGATATTCCTCTTACAGATATTCTCCTACGCTCACCCTGGCTGGCTTTTCTGCAGCAAATGCGTTCTCTGCATCTGACACGAGGATCTGATTGTGGCTGTCACTCTTTGCTGAGGCTTTAACTAACACTATCTGTGCAACTCTAGAAACCACATCGAATTGCAGTTTTTCCTGATTTTATTGCAATTTGCATAATAGGTCACCATTAGCACACTGTGCTGAAGGAGAAACAGCTCAACTGAAATCTACCTTGAATGTTTCCATTAAAATGTGCTCCATTTTTTTCCTCTGCTCTCACTGCTGTCAGCCCACTAGTGAATTAAGGAAATACATATGTAAACAACCATAAAAATGCAAAAAATAATTATAAAATTAGTTCTAGATGCATAATCCAGTGTGATTCATGTTATGTCCCCACCGTGATCCCAGTTCCAGAAGAGTTAATCAACCATAGCAACCTTCTAATCAGAGCAGTGAACTAATGATCCTATTTCTGAGTAATACCAGTCAGATAAGGCTCTCAAAAGGTAGTTAACATCACTTTGGTGGAAAGGCATGACAAGTGCAAGTTCTAGCAGTGAGTAATGCATCATTCATGCCCCCTCTCGTTCTGACATTTTAACGTTATCTTGTTTTACTGTGTCGGCCTAACACTGCCACTGCTGGCAAATTAAACTGTGAACTTACAAAGTGGGTGGCAATAAATACAAATTATGAGAGTTCAAAAGATGTCCCTGGAGGTGTACTGCCAGACATGGAATGTCTCTGGCTTTTCTGTCACATAGCAATAGACAAGACAAAGTGTAGCATGAGCTGAAAAAAAGAATTAACTACATCACGGTGAAAAATGAGAGGAAAATGAAAAGAAAAAGAGGGGGAAAAAAGGAAAGCCAAATAAAAGGGAGATGTAAAGGCAGGGCAGGAATGAACAAAAGAGCATACCTTTGGAATATAAAACATAACTCTAGTTCACCTTGCAGAACAAAAAGCTATGTAAATTAGGGATCAACAAATTCCTCTTGGAAACATCGACCAACTATAAAATGTTGTCGATGTGATTACAAAAGTAAACGTCTCTTCCTGAAGAAACTGCCACACAAAAACAGCAACAGCATGATGTTGCAGCATTTGTATCCCTAGCAGAAATTCAGAATATCCCACCTACCCATGCTAACAAAGATTTCACATTCTGCATTGACTTAAATACGTGGGGCGAAATCCTGCCCTCATTGTCAGCAGGAAAAAAAAAATAATTGAGAGAAACTGCCTGAGGTGACAACAAGGAAATCAGAAAAAGGCTCCTTGCACAGTCTTATCCCCAGCCTTTTCTATTTTGTGTAGGGAGATAAGAGGGCCAGTGGGGTTCTCCTCAGACCCCCCACCTCTCAGGAGGCTGGTGACCTGCTCAGCCCCCCCAAGGCAGGACCCAACACACACTGCAGCAGTTGTACTGCTGTCTTTACCACAGACAAAACAGAGAAAGTTAACATTTCTTCCTTCCCACGGGAAAATAAAACTTTCCATGCTATTAATGGGGTCAGAAAAAACTTGATTTTTAATATACCCAAGCCATGAAGCTTATTCAACTTGGTCTAACACCACTAATGAATCTTATAAAACATTTTATCTCCCCCGCCCATGTTCACAAACCCCTCACATGAGGCTTGAAAATCACAATAATATCTTCCCAAAGTGCAGATATCACTCACACCATATGCAGCACAACTCTTTATTTTTCCCTATAAACTATTGGTTTCATTGAAACTCATTAGCATCACCTGTGTTAATTACACTAGCAAACCAATCAACAGCTCCTTCTTAATTAGGTTTTCTTTATTAAAGCCGGAAATTACCAAGGAGACAAAAGTCAACTGGGGAAATTATGTGAAAAGGAGTGTTTATGCCAAATTACCATACAAAATATAATAAGGAAAGGAAACTCAGTTTGTTTACAGGAATAACAAACAATATTAATTTTCAAGGTCACTGGCACAATTATTAATTACCTGCCTTACATTTTATTGTGATAGTTTAGTCTGCAGAGGCAGGAGTAGCTTGTAAAAAACCCTTTGGAGTGTGGCTGCTCTGCATTTCAGCTGCCGCGGTCGCTGCCAACGACGCAAGCGATGTTTTAGGAAGTTACTTTCATGAGCGTTTCCCAGATGGGTTGGCACGATGGAAACTCTGTCAGGTACATAAAAAGCTTCATGGTTTGACTGCTGCCTCCCTCAGAGAGGTCCCATGGGAAGGGAGAATGCAGCCAGTGAAATCCAGGTCGCCCATTCCTGGTGGAAGGCGTTTTGGGGTCCGAGAACAAACCGTGAGAAGTGCTCCTGCTACTGATCCTTGGATCTCACAGAGATGCCATTTCCCATCCTCTACACCCACTGATACCAGTTGAAATTACTCCCACAGCTCCAGAGAACAGAGCTGGCATGGGCTGAAACAAACCCCGCACAGCATAACCAGTTTTATGATGTTCAGTGGGGAGCACAGTCAAATGGACCCTTCTGCAGAGGAAATCTGCTGGCATACCCAGCTTCTTCCCCTCCACTGCCTGGAAAACGCTACTAGGCTTCGTTTGTGGGTCCAAAGCCAGACTCAACAGCCTCCTGCTCAGTCTGGTTGGCACTGGGTTGATGCCAAGATGAGGTCAGGGTGCTGGGCCACAGAGCAATTGCTGTGGCTGTTACTGTAGGAAGTTTGCCAGTTGCTTTCTCTGCCCACGCCCACCTCCCACGAGAGTCCCTTTCGAGTGCTCCTTACCACACTGTGCCTTCTTTTCAACTTCCTATGTGCCCACAGAAACACAGGCTCACACATTACTGCAGCTTCCCTGCAGCTCCACAGCTCTACCAGGATCCCCAAAGAATCCTTAGGTAGCACCACCAAAGCAGTTGTCTCCAAATTAACCACCTGGCAGCATAGATTGAATTTTCAGCTGACCAATATGAAAGTCAAAGCTTGAGCTCTGCATCCCTGACCAAATCTGTCAAAGGAACCTACTGAAATAAATAAGCCATTCGGGAACTGTAGATTACCTGCTGTTAATTTACCTGGAAATCCACCTCAACCATTGATTATTTCAAAGTTACTCACCGTGCTGCCCAACAGTTCAGTTTAGCTTTCCAAAAATGAACTGACTGTTCCAGCCTTGCACTGGTTGATATATCTACAGCTTTACAGAACTTCATTTTGGAAGCTCCTTTCTAATTCCATAAAAACTCAGAGCCTGCATCCTCCTCCTCATGTTTCCTAAATGGCTGTGAACAGGTCCTTTTGAAGCTGACAGCAGTCAGTTCAAGTAACTTGCACACAGGCTGCTCTTACACTATGTCAGATGTTTTTTTCTGTTGTTTTGTTATTTCTTCTACACTGATTGAAAAACTGTATCTAATTTTTAATTAAACCTTTGTATTCTCTTCTAGTATTTTGCTGACTGCATCCTTAGTTAATCATCCATCAGCTCTATTCAGTCCTGCTAACACTTGCATTTGGAAAGAATAATATTCTGTAGTTTTACAAATATCCAACATCCTTGAAAAAAACTATTAAAAAAACCTAATTGTCTTCTCAGAACAACTGTCCCTTAACCCAGTTATCAATTATACCATCAACATCTCAGTCTGCAATAAGTCCATTTATTAACTTTCAAATGTACATACCTCAGCTTTATTGCACAGATCTATTACATAATGGGCAATCATCTCATTTCACAGACAGTTGCTTGTAAACTAAGGTAATGTGGTTTTCTCCTGAGTTATTCTTGTATGGATTATGGGAGTTCTCTGTATTTTTTCGCGTGTGTTGAGCTTACACTTTGCAGTCCTCATTATGGCACCAGGGAAGATGCAGCAGTCACCAGTGCCAGGACACCTGCAGCATCTGCTCTCTGCTTGGAAAGCACCTGCCACACTGGGACCTCAATGCTCATCTGGGCTCCCAAGTGTGACCACAGTACAAATATTTCAGTTTCTCCAACTTCTTTGTAAATTCCACTTCATTCCAGCAGAATTTGGAAACATTACCACCCCTTTTCTCCAGCTCTGCAAGAACTTGTTCCAAACTGACAGTTCCTTCGATCCTTTCCCTTTGTTTGCTCACTAAAATAGATGATGAAGATGTGACACAGATTCAAGCGGGCTGGTGAGACACTGGGTTACCTCCCAACCTCAGCCAGCTGATAGAGGAAAGAAAATGGTTATACAAAGACCCAGCTCCGACTCTCCAGAAAACCCTGTCTAAACCACAGTGCTCATGCAGGGGAATGGGGAGGACTGGGAGGGAAGTGGCTGCCCTGAAGGTCTCTGCATAATTGAGGACATCTCACACAGTCCTTGGCAGGAGTCTCCTCCTCTCCCCACTGCCTGAGAGCATTTCCCCTCAGCTCATCCCAGTCTCTCCCCTGACACACCGGCTCTAATGAAAGCAACACCTAGAATCTGCATTCGAATCACATTTGCTGGTTCAGTCAGAAGATAGATCCATCCCTGCTTTGATCTTCACAACGGGCTGCTGGAGAAGAGGCACCCTCCAGTCATTCCCTGAATCTTCCTAGATTTCAGAGTACAAGAATAGCATGGTCTGCATATGCCAAGGAACTGCTGGAAGAGCCCCCCAAGTGAACATCCAAACTCTGGAAAAAGTTATGGGAGCTCTCCACACCCTGGTCTTATGAGGGAATAATTTGTCAATGCAGAGAAGTCCCTACTCGGCCTCTTCCACTCAATGAATGCCAAAAATAATCAGGAGATGTTGCCTATGACATCACCTGCTGTACCAAGCCCTTGCAAGGTAGGTAATGTCATGGAATGTGACAGGGCTGTCTCAAAAAAAGAATGGATGGTTTTAGAAAATCATATTGCACACTAATGGTGCAGCTTCCAATCTGTGTATCATTTAAGCCAGACTATCATATTCTGTTTTAGAAAGAGACAGGCATGTGAAAATGTTCATTTCTTTTATATTAAGAGGGGAAAATAGCCCAGGAAAAAAGAAAATCCCCTATGCTAGAAATACATCACAGTTGCAACAATTCAAGAATGAGTATTTAAAAGACAATTTTTTTAAGAAGTATATGATTTCCCTGATAAACCATAATGGCTCTTTAGAACCCATCATGGTCTACTATTAAAAAAAAATCATATTTAAAATACTTCTAAAATATGTGTTATAAAGATTTTTTTTTAAATGAAAATTATTTACCCAGAAGACCATAATGGTTCTGAAATGTACTTTGTAAATCTGTATTCAGGGACTTTTTTTGTTAAAAAGGATTTTTTTTTTCTTGGCCCAAGAGATCTTGAACAGCTTCTATGGAACTATCAGGATTTATTGTTTTAATAGGGCTGAAATGAAGTTTGGAACATGCACGTACAGCAGCAATGTTTTTCAGACAAAAATGAGAATGAGGAAAAAGAAAAAAAAGCAGTAGAAGTGGAAGGAGGAAAGGAAATGGAAGAGGGAGACGAGGGGAAGGAAGACTGCCCACACAACTAAGATGCTGAGGCACAGAAGAGCCACAGTCATGGCAGCAGATGCAGAGAGGGGGAGGTTTAGAATTTCCAGGAAATCGGGGGGAGAAAGTATTTCTCAGCTCAAGGGAAAGCACTGCTCCCACAGACTGCAGCATTGCAACGTGCCAGCTCTGAAGGGAATAAAGTGAAAGAAAGGAAACATTGATTTGGGTGAGCAGGAGCTGCAGAGCTGACAGCAACCCCGGGTAAATACTGGAAATGCTTCTACATCCTGGGGCTCAACAGCACAGGCTCTTTACCGAGTCTGCCCCTGAGTGCCCATCAGGCAAACCCAGCCCACACCCTGGTCCTGACTGCAGAGAAATGATGTGAGAGGAGAGATGGGAACAGCCAGAGTGAAGCAACATGGCCAACATCCCACTCGTGCCTGAGCAAAACCATCAGAAGCCACCTCAGAGCCACACCCGGTGGGTGGAGAGCCAAGGCAGCCTGACCATGTCAGCGGGAAGGGTCTGGTTCTCACTCTTCAGAAACATCCTCCAAATGATAAAGAACAATTATAACAACACCACTTCCATGGTGCCTCAGAGCGCAGTGTCAGAGACATGAACCAGTCCATCTTCCAAGGCAAACCCTCAGGAGGGAATTAGAAAGGGGATAAAGACCCTCAATGAACAACCAACTGTGGCTGCACGAAACAACCTGCAGCAAATAGCAAGTTCTACACATGTGCACAAACACACCAGCACATACACACACATCACCGTTTCCAGGAGCCACAGTCAGTGCTGCCACATGACTCTGAGGCATTACTTTTGATTTTTGTTATCCCAGCACTTTAATTCTCACTTGAGAAGAAAATACTGTACCTGGAATGATACTCTGGGACCAGGAGCCAACTATTTCGGTACAGGTGTATCACACTCTACTTGAAACAGTCCTCATTCAGTGCAGCCTTTCAGTGGCAAAACCAGCTTTGATCTGTTAGAAAAGTCGGAAATCAAAACTCCCAGGAGCTGCTGGCCTGCACCATGCAAAACTCCACTGCTCAGCCACACCAAGGCAATTCTTGAGCTGCAGATGGCAAGTACCCACAATCTTCTGTGACTAGAGCAGAGGCTCAGCCTCTGAACCAGCTCTAGGGCAATTCTAAAATGTTAGCTGCCATCCTAGCTTATTTTTCCTTAATAATTGGAAATAAGTACCAACTAAAAGCCAGCAAACAGGGTTTGTCTCGAGTCATGTAAATACATCATCAAATCACAATGTCTGCTAATACTGCAAAGGGCATTAGTTTAACTAAACAAATGACTAACACAACACATTTAAATTATTTTAATCTATGTCTAAAAGAGACTTAGAGAGAAAGACAGGACAGTTCTTTAGCTTTTTTATGCAATATATGATACCTTCTGAGTTAGATACCCATAACTCACTGTATTAAGAACTTCTGTGCCTGATCCTCTTTTGATGTTCGTGCATTGGCACAGGTGAGAAGGAAGTCTACACTGGTAGAAATGACCCTGCTGGAGTCAGTGAAAATGCGTGTTCACAGGAGGAGCCCAGCTTGTCCTCCCCAGAGAGGCTGTGGTGGTCTGTTACAGGCTGGATGTAGCAATGAAGGGGTGATTTTCCCTGGTGAGTGCCAAGCAGAAACTCAGATTGCATCACCTGTGTTCTCTTTGGACTGCAATTCCCTTCATCTACAGGTCAGGAAAACTGGTGTTAGTGGGTGAAGCTGGGAGAGCTCTGCACCTGGAGGCCCTCACTCCTCAGGGAACGGGGGATACACGTCTGTGGAGAGGAGACTTCTTTGGCCACTCGCAGCTGATCTGCCCTTAACTCACAAAGGATAACTTTTGTCACCAGTCTTCCCCGTAACACTTCAAGAGCTTAAAATACACTTTGAGGATGGTTTCAAACAGTTTTTTCCCCTCAAATCTGTCTATGCTTATTCACTGTGGATTCCAGAGGGATGACCTGGATTTCCTTGCACACTCTAAAACCAAATTATATCAGTCCCAATTAGGTCATCTGCTCGCTGCACCTGCAGCTCAGGACTGCAAAATTCCTCCCCATATGTATCTCCCTACAGTTCAGACAGGGCAGGGAAGCCTTCTGTGTTAGAATAACTACTATAAAACCATAGAACACAGCCTAAAAATACAATTATAATTGCAACGCCAAAAGCAAGCCAGTCAATATCTTCAAGATTTTAATAGTTTCAAGCACTATTACCTTAACGGTCTCACATCACAGTACTGATTAAAGAAACATTTTGTCTTTTTATCTGTATTCAATGGAGAGCATAATCACTGGAGTGTAGAGAGCTGAAATATTTATTAGGAAGTATACAGCTCGGGTCAGGCAGCGAAAGGCAACGTTCAAGCCGTGAGCTGCAGCCCAGCTTGGAATCCAAATCAGAGATCCTATCCCATCATCTCCTTGGGATCATCTGCTGCACACAGGACAAGCTTTGGGCTGAGTTCTGCTCCTGCTCTGCCCCTCTGAAAAACCTCACAGGAAGATCCCCCTCAGGAGCTTTAATGGGCAGCATCACTCAAAGGAACAGGTATTTCTATTCAGCTAAGTCAACGAGACCTACCCATGGAGATGGGATACAAATCAGCTTCAAGTATGGAAAATACATGTTTGGGGGATTTTTCAAAAGTAAATAAGCAAATTTGCCTTCACTGACAGTAGCACTGCTCTTTATCTAGAATTAAGGAAAAAAAAAATTAAGGAGGCTAAGCCCCCATCCTTGTCCTGATAAATTTGTTTTCTCTTTTTGCCTAATTGCTTAACAATAAATCCACACACACTCTATTATCCATAGCCTACTGCAATATTCCTCAGGGCACATGATCAGCAATCAGAAAGCTTGAAAGATGGCCAACATAATCTTAAATATCCCAGTGTATTACCAAATCAGTATTTCAAATTTAGTGGATACTGTACTCAGATATGTTTTCCTCTCTGCAAGAGGCATCATGTAAGTGGCAAACAAGATACAGAAGATCGATTATTTAGCATAATTGCACAATCTAATTGTATGGATTTTAAATGGAACAGGAGGAGAAAGATTAAAATCATACAGCACAGCAGTATAGTTTCACAGAGTGCATGAAATAGATTTTCCCCAATTAGCGGAACAATGGAAATATTTACTGTCAATCCAGTGAAGATATTCTGAAACAAGAGTCAAACAACAACCAGATCTGCACAGGGCAGGAGCAAATAATTTCATCATTGATGATGAAAACAACCCAAACAACCCAAAGCATTGAAAACTTACACATTCTACTCAAGAAGCCCCATTCCTGTGGTGCTGCTTCATTTCAGAACCACATGTGGGGACTTTATGAAGAGCCTGTGCTGACTTCCCAAAGGAAGCACCACATCCACGCAAGCAGGTGAGTTTTAGACCCATCTGTGAGCACACAGCACCTTTCACCTTCGCTCACCAAAACCTGGACCGCTCCAGTGCATCCTGCCGATCAACCAGGGGAGTGGAGGGAGCTCCCCTGTCTCAAAAATTAAGTGCAAGCGCTAACCTTGTCATATTCCCCGGGCAGACAAAGGCGGCGCGGCTCCGCTCAGCCGTACCACGGGTTAACTGGCATTTCTAATACTTTTCACCTAGCCCGGCTTGACAGATGCCTAACCTTCGCCAGGAGTGGAGACAGCCTGATGGGCCCTGGCCATACAGGGGGAAAATTTTTGATGCTTCCCACTTATGACATGATTGATTTTCTTTCAGCGGCCCTTCACTTTTGGCTGCGGAGAGGGCTGCCTGCCCGAGCCCCCGCGCGCCCTGACCTCGACATATGGCCGCTGTGAGGCTGAAAACTGATGACGGCAGAAACCTAAAAAATCAATAGGCCCTGTCAGTCAGTGGGGAGGCGAACGTCTCTTAAAAACCCAATCACGACATGTACTTGCTGCATGGTGCGGATCCACTGCACACTTGAGAACACACTGAATTTCCCGGGGTTTTTATTTATTTAATTTTTTTTTTTTTTTTTTTTAAACTTCTGCGTTAACACACCATTTACCTATTTATTCCTTAACCTTTTATGCAGGAAGAAAGCACATGAATCTTGTTAGGGTAGAATCTCCACAATATTAACTAGAAGAAAAAAAAATAAAATCCCTGGAAACTCTCTGGGAATAGTATGAAATAAATAAAGAGCACCTTTCCGTTGCCAATATAAACACTGACATCATTATTTTTGACATTATCTGGAAAGAATTTAGATATAAGGACTTCTAGAGTCTAAAAACATATGAGTATGAAACTGTTTTAATTTTCATTGCAGGGGGTGAAGTATTGTTTTGGTATGTTTTGATTTTTTAACTTAGTTTTTAAAATATGTAAGAAAGAAACTGAATTCACAATTGGTTCGACACTTCATAGTTCTTGTCATCTTCTGTGCACAGTGAAGAAAGGAAATTATTAGGCCCACTGAAATCAGCTGGAGATGCTGGTGCTCTGTAAACTGCACTGAGCCATTTGTATCCTGCAAGACTGGGCCAACAACATCCAACTGATCCCTCCGCTCTTGCCAGCTCAGGAAACAAAGACATTTTACAAGAGAGAGATAAGCAATATAGCATACAGTGATTCCATTTACATATTTTGCCCCAAAACAGTTTTCCAGAACCCTGATGAAAAGCAAACAAACAAAAATCGAACCACAATTAGAACCATAACTGTTAACCATGGATAGGCCTCATTATACTTTATCACCTCCGTCAAGAGTGCAAATCCCAAACAAGGAGTGCCTGAGTGATTTTCCTAACCTGCCTGAAATTTTAGAGAGAGAGGCTTTATTTGAAAATCATATCTTCATGCAGGGAAAAAAAAAAAAAAAGAAAACCGTAAGGAGATGTTGGCTGAGAAATCAATGCATTACCAGGATGCATTTTAGCAATCCACCAAAAGTAAGGAAGATTTTAAAAAAATATTCATCGCACAAATAAACAAAACCTAATGCTGAATTCCCAAATTAAGACCAATTAAAGCTTTCTTTATGACTACAAACCTGACAAGCTTACAATTTCGCCCTGTTGCAGTGGGGTGTGTGTGTGTTTTAATGTAATATTAATGAGCCAGGATGGAGGGTCATAAAAAGTGATAGGTTTTTGCGATGGTAAATTATAAATCGGTATTGATTTTTCCCGGCACTAATGCAGCCAGCTTATTGTAAGACACCACAGGCAAAGTGCACTTTATCAGATTAGACTGGAGCCTGGTATCAAATATACATGAGAAAAAGGATGCATTTGTGACTTAGACTAGACTTTTTTTTTAATGATACATGAAATTTTTAAGGAAAAAAAGTCTCAGAATATTAAGAAATTAAATACCATTTTAAAAGATCCCAGATGGTAGCAAATAGAGTTTAATGTCACATTAGGGTAATTTGTTTTTACACTGATGGAATATAGGAATAAGTACGTGAACTAAATCCTGCTCAGATTTAACCATGTGCTTAATCAGTCCAATTTATGATCGTCTCAACTGTTCACGAGAAAAGTTTCTCATTTGCATAAAATGCCTGAAGAATCAGGCCCTACATCTGCTCATACCTATATGTGATATCAAGTCATACATATAGACACCTATTGAATATGGATCCTGTGTGAGGGACTTTTTACACCCTACACTGCTTTGAAGAAGTTGTTTTTCCCCCACACCTCGTACCACCCCACCACGCCAGCCGAAGACTATGAAAGAGCTTTTCCTTGTAGTACTTCTATTGCTTAAATACTGTGAAGCTTTTCTTTCCCTTTCATCTCAAAAACGCATTGGGAGTTGGCCACGCAGTAAAACTGGGCGTTATTTTTAAAATCAGCTCTGCTTTTCATCTCCTGACCTTCCTGCAGTCAGGATTTCCTCATTAAAACATTTCAGTGACGTGGATAATTGACCAAAAAAAAAAAAAAAAAAAAGAGAGGGAGAAAGAGAAAACAACAACAACAATAACCACCGTTGTTTCCTGCAAATTTGCTCTGGATGGGCAGCAAACCAGCACCCCTTTCTCTGCACCCAAGAAGGGAAGGGAGAACCTTGTACAAAGGCACATGCCCACATTCCCAAGCTCGTTCCAGGGATTCTGCCATCCCTCAGTGGCCTCTGCCATCCCTTCCTGGTGTCTCCAGAGCCTCCTGATGCCCTCAGCCCTTCTCCTCTGCCCTCAAAGGTCCTGCCAGCCTCCCAGAGCAGAGCTGGCCCCCAGCTCCTGCTGCCTTGCTGCCCAAGCAGCCTGTGTGAAAAACTCCGTATTTTTCCCCAAACCCGTATGTTCCTTGACAGGTTGTTAACAAACAGCCCCACACAGGCTGCCTGCAAAGGACCTGAAGTGAAGTGTGAACCCAAATAAGTAACAGCGGGAAGGAGAAGGGGAGGATGGAGGGGAAGGGGCTGGGCTGCTTTTGGGGGTATTTTCCAGGGAAGAAGGTGTGGGACTGGAGAGATAGGGATCCTCAGGGGCATCTAAACCCCTTGGGAGGTTTAAACAAAGGAGAATTGAAGACAATCCTTTATGTTTCACACAAAGGGGCAGGGGGCCAAGGAGCCCTCACGCTGGGCACTGAGGAGGGGTCTCAGTGCTGGGGACACAGGGAGATGGAAGATGCTCCCATTCCCCATTTCCCCGTGCCACCCCCCGCCCAGACTGCCCCACCAGAGCACCAGCTTTCAGCCTCTTTGTATTTTAGCCACAGAAATTAGTGCTTGGCATTGCCCTCTGAAAACCTTTCTGAAGTTATTTACCTTCCTGAATTCAGTTTTATTATTCTTATAAGCAAACTAAGAGAGATGAGAAACTGGGAGAGGAGAGGGAGGGGATGCTGCTTTTTTCTTTCTAATAAATGCATACAAATACTCCCAAACAAGCCGAAAACACCAAGACTTCCTCACTTCCAGCCCAGCTGGCCCCTCTCTCTGTGTCCAGCCACACTGATGGCCACGACTGTGGCTTACTAGAGCTGACCTAGCTGACCACAGGCCCTCAACACCCCAGAGCGAGCCCACAGCAAGTTACAGGATCTTACAGAAGCCTTACTTGGGATTAAAACAACAGAGAAACTCAAACACAACCAGTCTCATTAGCAGATTGCCAGCAGCCCTGCTCGTCTTGCAATGATGCATTAGATCACAGGATAAAAGTCTGAGGCCTGATCTTAACAGCCATTTCTCAGACAAAATTCCTATAAACTTCAATGGAAATTTTGTCCGTCTCGGGACCAACGGCGCTTTTGCCTTGCTACTTTTCATATGCTGAAAGTAATAAGAGGAAACTTTTCTTTTTTGACAAGACCTCATCAGGTAAAACCTAATAAAGCTAAAAAGGAAATTAGAAAAATGAAAGGTTATTCCCAGAGCAGTCTGACCCTGCCTCGGCCAAAGCCAACGTTGGAGACGCCTTCATCCTGAAGGAGCCAGATTCCCACTGGCACATCCCCCCAGCCACCAACACCCAAACCAGCACCACACCTCAGGCACGAGAGTGTGACAAACCAAGGGGCACATCAGGAGTGTCCCACCAGACTGAGCAGGATGAGAAAACACAGCCTCAAATCTGGCCCAGGGAAAGAGAAGCCCCCTCTGCTGCCTCAGTGCAAACTCACTGTGCTCCCAGTCAAAGCAGCACTTTTAAAGTGATTGCTATAAATGTTATTAAAGTGAAACAAGCCACTTTTTAAATGTATGCTAATTCCACTTTATTAGTGATGCCAAAGTCCTCATTTACATTTTTTCATAAAAATTACGCAGATTTTTTTTGCTGCTTTAGGGATAAGACTAATAAACAAATACATAAATTAGTATATTTTAATTAAATGTTATCCCACCAAGTAATATTGTATCCCATTGTCTAAAACAAACAAACCAAAAAAAGAAAATCTATAAAGCACCTCTAAGGTGAAAATCTGTGTTGTATTAAAATATTAGAACTCATTAAAAACTAATTTAAAAATCACTTTACCTAACAATCATAAAAATTTTGAATTCCATATTCTAATATGTGTTACTTGTTTTGGTACAGGAGATTATCACTGCAGAAAGCATTACTATTAGAATATACATGTGTTAGAGGCATCACACTGCCCCCAGATCCCCTCAGAAAATAACAAAGTCAAGAACTACCTGCAAATGTATCACTATTTCCATACTAAATACTGCATTATTTCTATTCTGTAACCTCACAGCCTGCACAGGCACATTTGTTACCTTGCTTTTAGGCCCATATATCCCACCTGAGCATGTAAAAATATATATGTATTTTGGGATGGGCTATGGCATGACATTGGCACTTTGAAATGTCATTCAGAGTACAATAAAAGGGGCAGGTTAAGGCATTCTGGAGCTGGAAGGGAAAGTCCAACAGGCAGAAAACAATCACATCTTAATTCAACATTTTAAAGCAGCCTGCAGAAATAGCTCGAGTATTAAAAAAAAAAAAAAATCAAATGTGCATTAGAACATATTCACCTCATTAGAAGGTTTTCCATAACCCTGCTTTACCTCAGATGGGACAAATAGACCTCGGCTCTGCATTTTCATTACTCTCCATCCTCCACTGTAATTTTTTCTAAATGTGAGATTATTGCTTTTCAAGGCAGGAATTTAAATGAAACAAGCACTCTAGTTGGCATTTTCACTGAAAAAGCTTTGTCTCCCACTTGGTTATGTTTCCTGGAAATTGAAAGATTTTTTTAAAAAGTGAAAAGAAAAGGAACCAAAAGGAAACACGAGGAGTTTTTGTGTATACAAATGCACTTTCTGAGGAGGTACAATCATTTATTTGCCTTCCTGACGGTGTAATTGACTGCATATTCCCATTAAGACTGTCTTGCACTATAACCTCAGGTGCTCCGAGGCCATCCCATCAGGTATCTGATTCCAGTATCAGTGAGAGATTCCAACTGCACGGATGGGGAGTAACAGGACAAAGTGGAAGTAATTAAGCAGCAAGTTGGAAGATTACCCGTCTTCAATGCCCTTTGAAGGCACGTCATGACCAGGTTTCTGCACCATGGAGCAGCCCATGCCATCCATGGGTGGGAGGACTGAGACTCCCACCAAGCTGAACCTTGTTGGATGATCCAAAGGAATTGTGTACAGAGAATCTCAGACCATGCAAATATGGATTTTTTTTTTTTCTCCATTAAATTTAGGGGATTCTTATCTGCCCCAAAAGAGGGTTTTCCTGCAGCTTAAGCTCCCTGAATCCTCCTCATTTGACAAGATGTGAAATATTTTCATGAGGGAATTTTGGTTTCTGGAGGTACAACCAACAAATAAAAACCTCCAGTGTCCAGTTCTCTGCCAAATAGTAACCAAAAAAAAAATAAAAAAAAAAAAAAAAAAAAAAAGCTATCTCCTGAGCTTGCCCAGGCACTTTAGAGGCTTTAAAAATATTTTCAAAGTGTTCTTTTTAACCTGGTAAGGCTCACAAGCCCCTGTAAGATTAGCCTTAATGTGGAGAAATGACTCATCTGCAGTGACATCAGAGAGAGCCCGATGTCCCCTCTCCCTTTACACCCAGCCTTATCACCCCCCTTGCCTCTCCCCAAGCCTTCCCCATAAATATTTAAACAAGGAGCAAAGTGATATATTACAGATATCATATTCAAACCTGCCTAAGTGACTCGCTTCAGTCCAAGATCCATGAGTGCATTTAGAGACCTAAACTTCAGTTTAGATGCTTAACTTCCCTTTCAAAGCAACGGAAAAGCAGGCTCCTACTGAGCAGAAGGATCCTCGTATTTTTGAGACTCTGACATTAGGTTACTCACAAACAGGGCGTTCAGCATCCTATCCATCATCTCTGGAGCTGGGAACAGATGGACAGAGGAGGTGTAGCTGCCTGGTAAAGCAGGGCTGGGAGAAGCTCAGCCCCAAACATCTGATGCTACTAAAAGCCTGCCCCTGTGGTAGTGACTCCTGAATTTCCTCTCCCTAAATGCAGTGCAGCTGGATCAGCAGCCACACAGCTGTCTGGCATCAAAACCACCCCCCACAGCTCCTCAGGGTGGAAATCCTGGATCAGCTCAACACTGCTCCACACATTTTTATGTGGAGGAACTCCAGAGGGATGCACTGCTTCTCTCAGCAGTGACTCCAAGGTGGCCAAGTTCCCCCAAAGCCCTGTGAAACTTAGAGTAGGAACGAGGATTGATGGATTCTTGTCGGTAATTAGGAGTTATCCCCCATTTTGTGCACAGATTTCATGCTGGCAATCCCCCTTTCCTCTGCCTCTGTCCACGAGGAGTGGCTTCAGTCACAGACAAGGCAAGAAGAAGGAAAAGGCTCTGGCTCTGCCATTGCCACCAACATGTCACAAACTTCCTGAACACAGAGCAAATGCTCAAAGCTGGATATCCAAGCTAGATATCCAATCCAATACACTTTTCCCAAGCACAGTCACACCCACAGCTCTGCTTAATTATGGGTAGAAGATTCCCAAATATTCTTATATATTGTGCTACAGCACCGTCAACCCCCTGGTTAACAGGTGGGACCTTGTATCACCTCCAGCATTCCCAACAGACACCAATATGATGGATTCCACCTCAGTCTTTCCTGGCACTCGCCAAGCAAACCAAAACACAAACTTTATATTCACCAAAAACCTCTCCATTGTACAATAAAATGAAGTCATAAAGTCTCCTGAGCATCTAACAGTGACAAGAGGACTAAGCAGGCCACTTGCGTGGAGTTTCAGCAAAAACTCTCATTGCTTCTCTCACCCTCCCTTGACTTCAGTGGAATAATTTGTGCACTGGCTGCTTGCTTGGACACAATGCTCAGCTGTGCTTGTCATCAGTCCCAGACACCAAATCTCAGTGCCAAGGGTTTACCTTGAACCTAGAAAAATGGATGATTAAACCAGCCCCTTCACCCAGAATCATTATGTTAACCTGAGATTTTTTAAGGAGAAAATAAGTAGCTTCAGGCTTTCTGGACTACCCATCACGACTGCGGGCTGCCTCAGCAGAGCCCAATGTCCTGACATCCTTCTGACTCGAAAACCAAGACACCAGACTCACAGCAAAACATAAACAGGCAGCTACTCCAGCAAAGGGAGCATTTCTCTTGCCATCAGCATGGTGCTGATTTTGTAACCAGTCTGGGAGGTTTATTTTTAACTGCTGCACCAAGGTTTTACAGAGACACGATTGTTCTTTTGAAACCCTGCTAATAGGGCCGATCAGTAATACCAGCACTACACAGGGAGCAGGAAAGCACAGCATAATGAAACTGCACCAGGAGAAACTGCGAGCGAGATATTCTTTCTATAAAAAGCATTTTTAATAAAACATGCAATGGCTCCAGCAACTGCTCATCATATTCTGATGAAGAGAACTGGTGCTGCAATCCGTGAGTGCTCAAAGCCTCCCCATCTCCTCTGGGCCCCCATGTGCTGCTCTTCCCCTTTGAGAGAGCTCAGCTGGCAACGTGAGGATGGGGATTTTTCCAAGCTACTTTCATGTTGACCACACACTTCATAACACTCTAGAGCCTATTCCAAGGAACTCTAGAGCCTATTCCAAGGAATAAAATGAGTAGAGATGCTCCTTCAATGCCTCTTAGGTCGATGTGATACAATACAGATGCATTTAGGTATTCTGTGCAGATTGCCACGATTTAAAAATTCAGTACCATTACCAGAAATCCAACTGTGGATCTCCAGAATTTGCATACATCCCCTGAAAAATGTTATTTCCCAAGCACACTACCTAAAAGCTTATTTACGTAAGCAGTTACTGATACACGCATACAAAAGGCACAGCCAAAAAGTGAATACAGATTTTTAGGGGGTGTGATCATTTGAGAAAAGGCTATAATTTCTCTTTCTGAGAAGTTTGTTGTTGAGGACCTACTTAAAAATTAAGATTGCTGTTCCTGTTGTTCCTTAAAATTCATAGAAAAAGCTAATAGTGCAAGATAGGGCTGTCTGATAGGAGCAAATTTAATTGCATGGACTGGTTGGTCAAAAGGCATCTGAGAAGCCCTTTTGTCCGGTCTGTGGGCTTTTTGGGGTGAGAATGATCTAAACAAACCACACTTCCAGATTATCTCTGGGAAGTAAGAAATAAGCTGAGGAAGCCCATTGCCATTCTGACCAAGCTCCAAAGGGGTTTGTAAGTGAGAGGGTGCTCTTCCTCCCAAGCCAAAAAATTTGCACTTGGTTTCCTACAAGTAATTTTGCCCCATGAAGTTTCTAAATGTTCTAAAGCTTGATCTCAATCTTTCTAGTAAACTTGTGTAAACTTTCTAAGAAACTTGTGTATATACAGCTCAGCTCCTATTCCTGCACCATTTTAACAATTTAAACCATTTTTTTTCTTGTTACCATTGTCTAGTGTTACCTCAATAGAATAGTCTTTGCTGCAACTTCAACAGGATTTTAAAATGCATTAAAAATATTTTTTAAAAGTTTCAAAAGTATTAAACCTCTTTGTAGCCACAGTGCACAATCCAAATCCCTTGCCAGATTTGGCATATATTTCTAGGTACCCTCCCTGCTGAGCCAAGCAAGCACTTCACAGTGATTAGTGGATTTTAACCTCACAACAATGAGGTGGAGACACAAAACAGTTTAAATGACTCGCCCACGTCCATGCCAGGAACCTGTGGCAGAGCAGTGAGTCACAGCAGGACAGATACATTCGCTGTGCTGTGACCCAGCCATAAAAGTAATGTTTCTTGTCACAGAATTAAGATTTTTCTTTCAATTTATATTGGGAGGGGTCAAGAAAGAAATGCTATTATTTAACACAATTGTAAAAGGGCACAGTCAGTGACCCCAAATGTTGGGTTTTTTTCTTAACTCAGTAGATTTTAAATCTGTATTTATATATAGAAGAAATCATAACAGATATAATCCATTTTAAAAACACCCTGTATTTGCCACTGCTGTCTTTCAAGAGGGGGAAGAGGAGAAACAGACAGAATTGTTTTGTTGTCAAGAAAAATACATCTAGCATAAAATGTTGAGGTTGCCAAGAGATGACAGTATTTGGCAGCATCCTAAAATGTTTGTCATTTTAAAAGTATTTATGCTAAGGCAGAAAATAAACTATCCAACATTTTAGTCACTTTAAGTGATTAAAACGAGTCATTAGAATTTTAGTTTAAAATCCTCTTAGATAAAATTTTCCCTTACCTAACTAGCCAGTTTTCCTTTTTCACAGAAGAAAATAGAATCCTGCATGCAGGCTTTTTGCTCTTAAAGCTTGAGTCCTAGCTCTAAGTGCTGTCGCATGATGTAGGTAAAACAATACGTGGGAGACTTTGAATATCGTTTTCATTTTCATTGGAAACATTTTCGATACTACACTGCTGAACAGAAACAACTGGGGAAAAAAAGTTAGGAACATTTTAAATGCCCACCAAAAGCACAGAAAACTCTCCTTACAAAAAGAAATAAGTGCATTTAGTTGCCCAACGTTATATTTTAGAATGAATTTGGCAAATTTTCCTGAGAGCGACTTGCCTTACTTCCATTTATCATACTGTGTTCAAGAGTATTTACAAATGCACATTTCTCATGAAGCTGGAAGTAAATTTGGATCTATTTTTTCATGTTATAAAGACATTGATGTGTTTTTTCTGACATGCCTCATGAACTCAGTCAATCACAAGCCTTTCTTAATGGAAACCACATGTCTGTCCAGAACTGTGTAATTACAATGCTAGTTTTCTTGGCACTGCCAGGAAAAGGGGCATTGTCAAACCAATTAGAGTTTATTTATTTACATACCATTTCTGGATGAGAATGTTCTTTCTTTTATGCTGATGCCGAGAAAATACATATTTCATCGAGTAGCTGTAATTTTTGCTGGATACTGTTACATTTTGCAGCAATTACATCTCTAGTTTTCAGTTATTTTCCACGTAAGGAAACTCTCCTTACAACGAAACAGCTGGGAACAGCATCACGAGTTTTATCAGCCCGGTTTTCATTTGTTTCAGATGATGAAGGAGATGTGAGAGCGGCTGTTTCCCTCAGCTCCACAGTGTTTCCACCCACTTCCACCCCACTATGAGCTTTTCCTTGTACAAGACATCTTGTTTGTACATCCATCCTCCTGGAATATCACCTCTTCCACACGTCTATAAACCGGTACCTGCAGCTGGCCCTGCTAAAGCAGCACAGAGTGTCTCAGGAGAGGGAAAGGCTCCTGAAAGGATCCCTGAAGGGGATCTGCAGGGCTGCTCTGAGGCAGATGCCCCTGGACAGCATTAAAAAGCAAGTTATGTGTCTCAGGAAAGCCAAATACCACACGGATTTGCACTGGGCTGAATCACGCGTGCTGCTGCTGGGAGGTCACGAGCAGCCAGAAGAGGCTGTGTGGTGGGAAATGCATTCCAGGGACACCTAGAAAAGGCCAGAGCCGGTGCACCGTGTCTCCCACAGAGCACCCTGCACACCATAACCTTCACAAACACCACTCCCTGCTTCAGACTCTCTCTCGTGGGCCACTGGAGGCTGCTACCAGAAATGAGAGACTCTCTGACGGGCTTTGTCCCCAGGAGTACAAGTGCAGGGGGTGAAGGCTGCCTAAGGATTCCTATTTAAAGCAATAAAAACAGGGGTAAAGGGACAAGATTAAGCTCAAAGTTTAATGGACATCCTTCTCTTTGTGTTCCTCCCATCTGTCTGAGATGGTTCATGTGATTTCCAGACTGAAACCTTCCCAGCTCTCTGTTCCTGCACTGCCTGAGCACCGAACCATCCCAAATGTCCCCAGCCTTTAAACCCACCCTGGAGAGCTGTGACACCTCCACATTCCTGGGGGTGGCAGGGACCATGCTGGGATGTGCCCAGGACACTGTAGCAGAGGGGAGGGGTTAACCCAGCCCCCTCAAGAGCCAGACAGGGTTGTGCCAGGCTGTTTTTCAGGGCTGACCCACAGGAACCTGTGTTGGGAGACTCTTCCTGACACATAACCAGCCCTTTCTGTTTACACACAAATCTGCTGTGTTCCACGGTCCTAAACAGCAACCCAAGATGATCCCCTCCCATGGCAGAGGAGATCACCTGAGACCTAGAGCATTTAGCTACAGAGAAAGGTGGGGCTAAAACCCTCCCATCTGGACCGTGCCAATCCTGCTGGGATTGTCTCTGGTCACGGGAGGCACCTCCTACCCCAAAGTCGTGTTATGCCCTTCCACTGAAAAAGCAGAGGAAGGGAAACAGCTGTAAAAATCTCCTATTTAAAACTCCTGAAGCTTCAGAGCCTACTATGAAATCCCTTGTATGGGATTCTTTCTTTTTTTTTTTTTTAATTTGTTTTTAATTGCTGCTCCAACCTTTCATGACTTCCTCGTCTTTGGAAAGTTCCAAAGCATTAAAAGGAAACATTTAAGTTCTAACGCCCTCCGACATTATTTTTCAGTTTAATCATTTTTCCCCATTTTCCTCCTCTTTCTCTATGCTGAGTGAGGGTGGGAAAGAGACAATTAAGGGAAACTCAAAACTCTCAGATGTTTCAAATATGAAAAAAGTTTAATAAAAGTTTTCCCACACATCGGCAGAGAAGTAGGAAAAACTGTTTTCTTATTAAATTCTCAAAGCAGAAATGACCAGAACATTCCTGGGGTTTGTGTTCACCATTCCCTCTCCGATTTTTTGAGCCAGAAGTCCCTGCTTTATCTTGCTTTCATACTTGTGTGCATCTCTGTGAGAGTCAGAGCCCTGCCCTGATGATCTTACAGTTTATAGCGACCAGACAAATGCGGGGTGAGGGCTGAAATGGTGGCTCAGGGAGGGGAAATGACTTGCCCGAGGTCGTGCACTGGGGCAGTGACTCAAGTGGTTTCCAACAACACATTTGTTCCTGAAAAGGCTTTAAAGAAACCATTCACTGCCCTGCACTGCTGCTGCCACGGGGAATAGCACAGTCCTGGCAGCACGGAGGAGTTACAGGGTGCTGTGTCAGGCCATGGGTTTCAGCAAAAGTTGGCCTTGGTTCAGCTGGGAAGGGAGGAGAGAGGGGCACGGATACACGTGTTTTAAACTACAGATCCTGAATAAAAGAGGGAGAATCCTCAAAAAAGCATTTAGGTGGGTATTCTAAGGGGTGACGGATTCAATCCACATCTTCCAGAAAGAGCGAGTGAGGACGAAGAAGAGTTGACAGGTTAGACAAAATACTCCTTTTCTGCTATGTCAGAACTTTTATTTCCACTGAGGTCCAGGTCCTGTGACTTGTAGCCACACAGCTTTGGGCATTCACAGCCCTCCGTCCTCCAGCAGTTGGGTGGCTCATCACCCCTCTCACACAGCCATGCAGGCCAGAAAACTGTTTGGTACCAGTAGCCCTGTTGAGCACATGACTGGTCAGCAGGAGAGGGAACCTGGCAGCTTCTCCTTGCTGCAAGCAAATGGCCCAGGAAGAAAAGAAAGGCTTTTTCAGAGTTTGCTGCTTTCACAGAGCAGGAGACTCCAGGGAGAGGGATTATAATCCATGTTATGTTTTTATCTCTGCTCTATTTACAAGGTGCTGCAGCCCTCGGCTGAGCTGTCTCTTGTCCACTGCAGCAAGGTCCATCATCTCTTCACCAGGAAAAACTCCGCCACCTTGTAAAGCAAACCCATGAAAATGACGCGGTGGTGACTGGATTTCAATGCTAATTTCAAACTACAAAGCACAGGAGCCACTTTCTACACACGATTTCTGATTCTGCTTTCTATTCCTGTCGAGCTGCAGCCAGAGTTTTGCCAGTGAAAAGTGCTATAAACAGCCCTGGCCTCGCTGAAAAAAGCAATATGCCGTCAGTCTGACATCTACCTCGCTTTTCCGCTCATTGTCAGCACTTTGATTGATGGTGTTGTTCATTAATGTGGGACGATTGTCAGCTTTTCCTGAATAAATATAAAAAGAAACAAAGAAATCCCCACCCTTTTCAAGCCAGAGTGAATTATTTCCTATTTTCCTTTGCTGAATTCAGGCATGTAACAGTACACTGCCCTCAAAACATACCGGAGCTTTAACCACAAAGTAGGAAATTGGACTTTGGATTGAGGAACCAAAACTTTACTTAAGTAGTAGGTACAGTAATTAAATTTTACTATTATTTATTTTCCAAAAGGAAAAAAAAACCAACGGTATGCCCTAAAGGCTTCTGCTTTAATACAGTACTTCAATTTTGCACAAAAAGCTAAAAGAAATCTATTTGGTGAAGACTAAAATGACATGTGAAAAGCAGAGGCAATCACAAACACAGCAAAAGATAGGCAGAGATTCAATTTAGTACAAGGCTGCATCTTAATTCACACTGGGGAGAAGGGGGAAAAGAAATGTGAAAATTCACATACATTAAAGTATTTAAAAGATGGGTAAGTTTTGTTGGGCCCAAAACACTCCCCCTGATGTCTGCTCAGCAATCTTTGAGGCTTGGACAACCTCCTTGTCTTTGCTGCATTCCCATACACCGACAATTAGAAGAGAGGGAGGTGCCACAAAACTCATCCTAAACTCTTTAACATTTTCCACTTTCACTGGTCATTTTACCCCTGTGAGTCCTCCTTGTGCTGGCACCCTTGGCTTTCTGCTTGATGGAGTCTTCCTAATCAGGTCATTGCTTTTATCATCAGCAAAAGGGTCATTGCTCAACATCTTTTTCAAATTGTACATTGCATCAGTGTGGACAAAACACAACAGCAACAACAACAACATCAACGATTACAAAATCCTAACTGGGTGTGGGGGGAAAAAACGGGGAGAGGAATCCAATGGGTGACCAATGATAATTCAGCAGATCGTGCTTCGGCACGGATTTGCTTTAGAAGCAACTTGCTAACAATAATAATATTCTCCACAAGTGCTACATTTGTAGAGTTGAATGGCAAATTATTTTGAATACCTCTGCAAAGAACAGGAAACTGAGAACTGTGGAAAAACTGGCATTACGCCACCGATTGAAGATTCAATCTGACTGTAATAGAAGGTGATTATTGGGGACTAGCAGGCACATGATGGATGATTTCCTCCTAAAATGACAGCTCTGCTGTGTATCAGCAATCCTCATACAGCACAGATGTACAGGTCGGCTTCTGTGGCTTTTTAATTCTTGCCATTGTGGGAAATGGATTTCAAACCTGTGGCGAGCTATTTCAGGCTGGCAGGGCACATTTGGATTGTTCCTCTCTTTCTCTTTCCCCCCCTTTTTTTTTTTCTTTCCCTTTTTGCAAACCTAACGAAAGATGCTCGCTGAAGTTCCCCAGCCATTCACCCCAGGCAGCCAGGGAACAAAGAGCAGAACCGTGCAGTCCTTGCTCCAGGGGTGGGAGCCCACCTGGGAGGGCAGAGCAGGGGCACCAGAGCCTCCCAGCAGCTTCCCTCCCACCACTGCCCCCGTGCTGGGGTACCCTGAAAATTAAAATACCCTTCAAGTACATAATGCCTTGTTTATCTTCTGCCCTTACCTGCTTTGGTGAAAAACTCACAGCCAAATTATCATGGGGCTAGAATCCAATACCCTGCAGTGTTTTGTTTCAAAAATACTCAATTAGGGTTTTCTAGAGAGCATGGGCAGCCCACCAGCAGAACCAGGGACTGGTATAGCTGCAACACCAACACACCTTCCATGCTTCCCTGCAGGAAAAAGGCAGCCCAGAAACTCTTACAAGGTTAGAACAAAAATTATTTTAAGTTCCTCACATGAAGCTATAAGCTCTATACAACCATTTGTTTTAAAAGACAAGCTGATCAATAACCCCATCTTTTATTGCTGTGCCCCTCCGCGTGCTCCGTTAATGATCACACAGCACTTTCAGTGCATCGTGAGATCATGGAGAGCAGTTATAGGAAAGGCTGTCCTGGAGGAGGAAAAAGTGCCATCCAACAAAATCCAGGCCTTCCACTCCATGTCAGGGCGGGCTGGTGTCAGACGACATCCTGGCTCCCCGGTCCTCACTGTAAATTAGGAGGGACACATGTTCTGGTGTCTGTCAAGACCCAGTCCTGACACTCTGCCAGTCCTGCACAAAAGGACGAGGTAATCCACAAGAGCAGTAAATTTATCAATCAAATCCTGTAAGTGTCCCTCGCTGATAACACAGCAGCCCTTTCTCCAATTTAACAACAAAGAGTGATCCAGCTCGGTGAGACGTCACGGGCTTGTTCCACCCATGAAAACAGCCCTGTCAATACTGCAGAATTCACTTGCCATTCCTCTGTCTGCAGTCAGTCAGATCCTGGACTGGGTTCATTCACTGGCTTTTAAAAATGGGGGGGTTCTACACCAAAGATCAAAAAAGAAAAGCAGCCACATACGGGTAGTTAATACTGAGGCTTTTCTTCTAAGAATTAAAAAATAATCACATTTTGGCCTTTATGTCTCAGCAATGGGCAGGTAATTAATTGCTAATTTTATATTTCTGAGCAATCTACACCATTTTTTTTTTCATTATAAATGCAATTCAGGGTGATGGAATCAAACAAGTTGGTCAAAGATGCTGCACAACAACTGCGAATTAAAAATTATGGATTTTTTGTTCTCTTGTATCACAGGTTGCAGTCACCAACTTCTGCAACAAAACAAAGAATATGTTCTGCTGCTGTTTGGAGCACTGTCTTCTTGCACAAAATGATATCCCAGTAGAGTAGTAGCTGGTGTTTATAGTAAAGTAGAGCAAACCATTATCAGTATGCAATGTCAATTTAAATTTTACTGGAACAGAAACCTTTTGACCCCTTCCAAACTTGATCCATTACTAGGTTTATACATGAAAGCTTAGGAGAGAATTAAATTAGAAGGAACATGGCAAGAGAACTGTATTTGCATCTATTGCACTTAAGACTGGAGATTAGTTGACCTTTGGAAAAGGGGATTAAAGCAGTTTCACCATCAAGAGAAGACAATCTGTGTTCTTAAGGCAATCAGAGTGGGAAGGGTAACAACCTCTGAAAGATGAATTTAACTGAGGAAGAATCCATGCTAATTTCCATGGTTTACACTTACAAATGAATTTTGCAGTGATTTCTGCAAAAGGAATTGTGCAGTATTTGAATTATTCCACGAGTCCTTCAGTGCTGGCATGTAAATGTGGAAACTGTGTCCATTTTTACAATCTAATTTTACAATAGATTAACCTCAGAAAGGGTAGCAGTAGATAGTAAAGATGCTGTGTGGTGCATACACCTGGAACAGCAAAATGCAGTCACAAGGAAGTTTTCTTCTTTTTCCACGGAGAAAAACATCAAGAACAATAATCACCAAATCCCAGCATCACAGAAGTTCCTGCCCCAAGATAATCCAGAGCCAGGGAAAAAGTCACCCCCAGACTAGAAGAGGGCCTAATATGGGGCATAAAATGAGGCTTATCACACAGGTAGCAAGCATATCTTGAAAAATATATGAAGCTGTACACATTTGCTGACATTGTGGTCCTCAGTGAGTGATGGAGCAGAACTAAAAAATGAAAAGAAAAAGGTGAAATGATGTTCTCTATTAAGCATCATTAGCACTGTGGTTATACAGAGGGAAAGTCTGTTCTTTCCCCAGGTCAGGAAAATACCTGTTAGCTTTATTATCTGTGCCATGAGATTTCACAAGAGAGCTCATCAATTAAAGCATAATCACATTCTCATTGAAAATTAATGATGAAAAAAAATTATCCAAGTTGGGCTCTTCCTTACTTTTTAATAACCAGGAAAAAGGAGCAGCGAATGCAGATTTCTTACAGCCTTTGTGTATCTCTGCAAAGTTACAACTCTTCAGACTCCAGTGCCATGGAGAAACCTCTGCACCTGGCATAGCATTGATACTCTTTTTATCAAGTGTATTTTCGTTTCAGAGTGTAACAGGCTCTGAAATGAGAGGTGCTGATACAGTTTCCAGGTAATCATAAGAACCAAGCAAAGAGGCCACGAAATATGATCCCATCAATGCCGTAAAGTGACGTTGGACTCATCATGACACAAATCAACAGTGAGCAGGGGTTTGTTGCGCGAGACACGCGCAGACCTCTCGGGAATCTTTCTAAAACAAAATATCCCCATCTTCAGACAGAAAGACACACACACAACCAAATATGCTTAGGAAGCCATTTCCCAGCACAAACCTATTCGTCAGCAGGCTCTTAAGAAATGTGACAGAACTTTTCATGCCGAGTATTTATAATTTAAAGGGGCATTTTGCATTCTGTTAAAAACAGATCGCACTGTTCCATGCCCATAGTTACAACACCTCAGAAACGACATCAATAATCTGGATGAAAATACAATTTGCAACTTTGCATCATGGAAAACATACATTCTGCTTGTGAAATTTGGGTAGCTTTGTCCATGGAAGAGAGCAGAATGTATTAGGGCCATCCATCTTCTGCACATCTCAAAGCAAGATATGGGTCAGAAAACCATTTGTTAAATGTATTTTTGCCCCTGAATGACCAAATGGCCATTGCATGGGTACCCAAGGGAGTACCTAGAGGGAAAAAAAAAAAGCAGAAGGATCATAAAAGGAAACATTCATACCTGAGAGAGGAAAATACACTTCAATGAGGGGAAAAAAAATCAGTTTTAGCAACAAAAAAAGTTTACTTCATTAAGTAAGGATGCTGGGGACATGCTAACTTAAAAGGTAACATTTCTGCAACACATCTGAACATCTGAACACAGCACACAGACACGTATTTCATGTTGGTTTAAACTTTTAACCGTAGCAGTCCTGGTTTGTAAGGAGAAAAGTGGCTGAGGCACAAGTCAGTGTCTGTGCACCTGTGCAAAGGGCTGAAGGACAGAGATGGGGACCTGGCCACGAGACCCAACTTCTTTGGAAAGCAGCTGGAGTGGTCTCGCTCCAGGAGATCACCCTGGATGGAGGGACAAATGCAAGGACAGGTTTCCAAGTGCTCAGGCATGACCGCTACCTCAAGCCTTCAGCAATTCTCAATACTTTCAGTTCTTCCCCTTTTCAGAAAACCTTGGCATCCAAAATGCTGAATTTTTCTCAGGAAAACCAGGGAGCGATCACCTGAAGCCTAGCAAAAAAACTAGAGCAGTACATCTCCAGAGTGACAAGTCCATCTCGTGTCTCACCTCTTGTCCCCTCCCAGCAAAGATTCACTCATTTAAACATTCCACAGCAAGGGCATAAGCATCAGATGTAAAGAAAAAGCAAATTCTATAAAGCACAAACCACTCCAGAACCATCACTTTATCTATTAAAATGGCTCCCATCTTTTAAAATTGAAATTATTCAGTGCCTCTAACTTCACTCTCAAAAAATTTTAATAGAAAACAGTTAAGAGAAAAATGATAGGGAAAGATATTATTTTAGAAACCTAAGAAGTGATGGCTTTCTCAGTCTATTTATTAAATTGTTCTCTGACTGCTCAGAGAATTCACAAAAAGGCACTCAGTCCTACTTTGCAGTACTGGCCCCTACATAAGTTTTACAGCAGCTGCAATCATACGATGAGTCCAGCTCCAGGACAATTGAACAAATAAATAAAATAAAGATGCACCCCTAGGCTGTGTCTGACTTTTCCCACATAACTACCTCCAGGATGCCACCTCCAAAGAACCTCAGCATTTCTTTTATATTCACCTGCAGAAAGCCCCTTCCTCTCCCTTGCATTAAAGATTCAGCCTGCTCACAGGGACACACATGAGGGGTCACACACACACACACACACAAACACAGACACTGTTTTATCAGTTACTGATTTACAGCTTGGGAGCACAATGGGCTGAGGCTGGCACTTTAAAGGACCTGGGCACCTCACCCCTTCAGCCTCCCCAGAAAATCACAGCGATGTCCCTAACAGTAACAACACACACTTGCTCAGGACCCAAACCCAGTTATTACACTCAGAAAACAGGCTGGGGAAACCAATTAAAAGCCCAGTTCAGCATCCAGGTAGAGCAGCAGCAGCAGCAAGCCCAGGCTCTGTAGATAGGTTTGCATGTCAGCTGCTTCCCATGGGAAAAAATTATACATTTTAAGCACTGCCAACTGCCCCTTGTTTGTGGCTGACGGGTCTCAGCTGAGGCACTGGGAGCTGGTACAGTGACTATTTGCAGTCCTTGCACAGAGATGCTCCAGGAGGGATCTACAGTGGCTGCTGTGCTGGGGCTGGGGAGATCTGCTGGTGTTGAACCACTCACACACCTTGTCTGAGCCTGTCCCAGCCCCTCCCGCTGCAGCACACGCCAGATTCAGATAAGCCAAGGCTGATAAAACGAAAGCTGAGAAGGTCCCTGTCTCTGAGGATGGGCAGACAGATGGATGCTGAAAACAAAGCTTTTGTGATCCAGATTCCTCACACCAAGAGGAGCAGGCAACAATTAGAGTGGCTAAACATGAGCTAAAGGGGGACAGTAATCCAGCTTGTACTGCAAGAAAGCCATGCCAACTTTCAAATCTGTTTTCCCTCTCTGGCAGCTTATTAATTAAATGCCCTAAATACCAACAAAATCCCCTTTTTCCAGTATTAATTTGAGACAACCTGGACGAGAAGCGCCATCGCTCCCACAAACAAAATCCTCTGTCCCTCTCCGTTTCCCTCTCGCTCGGGATGTGACCCCAGGGCTGGCACCCCTGCACCACTCCCAGCATCCCGAGCCCCCGGAGCCCAGCCCCGGCAGCTGGTGCCACAGCCCCGGGCCCTCCCCCCCGCATCCCTGCAAATCTCTGCCAGAGATCCCTAAGGCTGTGGTTTGAGGCTAAGCACCTTGGAGATCACTTTCACTCCCAATCTGTCAGCCCATCATTCGGGATCAGCTGTGGCCCTCTTGTTAATTGTTCCCAGCTCCGAGCAAGCCGGGATGGGAAACAGGCCATGGCTGATACATGACTCCAGGCTCTGGAATGCTCTTTTACCATCAGCCCTGCAGAGACCGAGTTTGTTGAGTTTAAGTCTCAGCTATTTGCTTAAGCCCAATTTTTGGGGAGAGACAGAGGTTTGACTGTTGTGTTTTACCCGCAGATGGGAGCACATGGCTAAAGAGCTGTCAAAAGTTGTGCTTGTTGTTTTAAATATTGGTGTACGGGAGTATATTGGGCACATTTACATTAATTTCTGATTAAAAAGGGGAAAAAGGGATGTAGTGTTTTCTAAAAAGACAAGATGTCTGGATCCACAAGGTAAACTTTCCATGAAAGAACATTCAGCATCTGAATTTAAACCTTTGCATATTATTTCACTGAACATCTGTTGACCATGAAACTTCAGATAACCAACATTAACATATACAGGCTGTGTATTCCAAAAAATAGATTATTCACACAGAATCAGTAAAGCCCTTAAAGAGCTATTTTTCTGTTTGGTTTTTTATCCCAGCAACATTTAAAAGGGGGGGAAAAAAAGGAACTTTCATAAGCAAAAAACATTTTTTAATGTATGAAAAATGAGACTTTTGGATTAGAAGTGGAATTCCACACAGCATTCAAGATTGTGTTATCAGTTTTGTGGCACTCTATTAATCTGTTACAATAAAATATGGGGGTTTTTTTTAAAGGGAAATTGTCTTTCAAGAAAGGAAAAGCAAAAGGTCCAACCTTGATAGTAAAGCTTGTGCTTACTGAAAGTAACAGGAAGATCTGTGTCATCTGGCCATCTAATTGAAGAAAGATGCTGAACACAGCGCAGAACTGAGTATAATAAACATGATTTCTTTTCTAACTGCGTGTGGAAATGTTTTATAGATTTTTTTTTTTCCTCCTTTTTGTAGGTGTGTGTATGCCTGTGAGGACACATTTTTCCATTTTTTTATAAATATTATTTAGTACTTATATAAAGCTGTCAAAAAGCACTAACAAACCAGCAGGATTCAATTAGCCCGAGCTTTTTAGAAAACGGCCCGGGCTGACTGAACGCTCCAGCTCCATCCCAGCGAATTTTCCCAGCGCATAATTTTCACCCTGTGCTCTAGACAGAACACGGCTTTATAAAAGAAAACCTTAAATATTAATGCGTGTTTTGCTAAGGAAGTGGAAGTCGAATCAACTTCCTGATACCCCGAGTATCTGATTTCTAAAACGGTCCGAGGCCGATGGTCGCAGCCCCTCCAGATGTGGGGTGAAGCGGAGCAGCGGAAGCCCAGGTTTGCAGCCCACTGCTGGGTCGGACGCAGAGCTCAGTGGACTGCATCCTCTGATAGTATATTTTTGTTAGCTGCCTGCCCGGAAACCCTCCGCTGCTCGATTTGTTTTGTGATCCTGCGAGGGCCTTCCCGGTGCCGATGACAGCCCTGAATTCAAGGGCTTGTTTGCTTTGGTGGGGTTGGGGACCAGCAAATGCCTCGGTGTTTCGTTTATCCTCTGCAGGAGCGGGACGGGGGCCTCGTCCTGGAGAATGGAGTCTATTTTGAGAGGTTCGTGCTGCTGTTGTTCACCACATACCAAAAAACAATGACTTTTTGTTACCGATCCCGCCTTCTTTTATTGCTTTGTTTATTGACATTTGCAGTGCGGGACTTTTTAGGAGCATTTCCTCATATGAGGAGCAAATGTCACAAATACCAAAAATTTGAGTGAAGCAGAGAGAGAAATCCCAAGAGTATTACTGATTTCATTACCTCCATTTTGGCAAAGAAATTGGAAAGCAAAACTTCTGCATTTTACTTCATTTTGTCTCCCACCCTCCTTCTACAAATAAGTATTGGGGGAGAAATAGCAAAAAAAAAAAAAAAAAAAGGCAACGATGTTTGCTTAATCCATCCCAAAAAAACCAAAAACATTTTTAGGACTTGGAGAGCAGAAGAGGTGATGTCCATAAAAAGAAAACAACAAAATAAGAACTGTCCATTTGCCCCTTCTCCCAGTTTGGAGCCGAAATGCCGCCCCTGCTACAGGGAACAGCTTGTCTGCTCCAGAGATAATTACCAGTGCAGCAACATCCTGGCAAAGTGGCCCATGTGTCAGGCTGAGGACGAGTGCACACTGTCCTCCTTGACTTTTTACCGAACTGTGCCTTAAATTTCATGTTTTAACTCTTTTTGTGTTTACATTCAGCATTACCACATTTCACGGACGTTGCTCACAGAGGGCTGAGTCCCACTTCAGCAAATATTTTCTCCTACCTCAGTTATACAGAAGTTACTGAACTTTTATTTAAATAAATAAATAAAGTTATTTATATTTTTTGCTGGCATTGAGGAGTTAAAATGTGTCATGGTATACCTAAGCATTTTTGATGGCCTTATTGTTATTCCTATGCAGTGACACTTAATTGGGAGCTCATTACAAGGGATCAAATTATTCTCCCCATTTTAGCCCACTCCTCAAGCCTCAGGAAGCTGAGCCAGCTGCCTCAGCAGATGCTCAGCCACCCATCAGAGTGATCAACACCACACTTTGGGGTGCACATGATCTATCCAGGCACTATCATCTCTACCAGACAATTGCTGAGTGGCAGCAAAAGCTGTTGCAAGAAGAATATGGGGCAAAAATATGTGGGGCAAAAATTTTCACAGCTCACACCCAGTTTTGTTCAGCCCCCCGGAATGTTCAGCAGAAACTCAGTCCTCAATCCTCCATATTATTTAACTTTGCAAGATCTGGTCCTCTGTGTGAGCAGCTCTCTGCCCACCTCACTTCCACAGGCACAGTTCTTTGGTTTGGCAGGAAAGACAGTAATCAGCATAAAAACCTGCTCCATATTCATAGGCCTCACTCCGTAAACGCTTAGGAGAGAATTGCTCCTCTGGTTTCCAGAACCCCAGAAGAGAAATAGCGGCTGCTCGTTCAATAACACAGGTTGGATTTTGTCAGGTTGCAATCTCCAAGAACGACGCGGTTCCAGCCGGTTAAAAGTCAATACATGAAATGACACAGCAGTACATGGCATGACAACAGAATCCAATTTAACACAATGTAACATATCAGGAATGTAATTTTTTCCCTTTTCAGATTGGCTGTCTGCTGGCATTTCGAGTATCAAATAGCCAACAAAAATGTTTTCCGACCTGGGAGCTGTTCCATTAGCATTGTCTGCGGCACTCCGATAGCCGCTGGCCACAGCATTCCCGCTCTGGATTTGGTGTGCAAGTGTTCCCTGCTCACTTCACTTTCAATTTCCAAAGGAGAAAAGAAGCCTTTTCCAAACTTTTGTTCCTTTCATTGCAACACATGAAGTAAATCTGTTTAGTATTTTATTTATATGGTTTAAAGGGACTGGATTCAAACAAGCTGTTCCTATTCTCAGCTAATAAACTGATTTAATCCGTGGTGAGTGCTGTCCAGAACACATGCACCTAAGGAAGTCACTGATTAACAAGGTAACATATGAACAGGCCACATTTTTCAGATATTTATTCAAGTGTCTCCGTAAAACTATTTAGCATCCTACACATGGAAAAATAAGTATTAACATGGAACTACAGATGAAGGAAAACAGGACATTTTTGCTTATCTCTAAAACACTGCAGTAAAATTAGTGAAGTGCAATAGAAAATCCACTGGACCACCAACACAAAAAGGCTTTTGCTTGGTTATTAAAACCACAGATCAAATAAGGACAAGAAGAATTGAATTTTCAGAGTGTCTCCAAACACATATCCACAGTGAATAGGGAAATCTGTACACACTTACAGAGACATGGCCTGATCTTTGCAGCCTGATCCTCAGCTCAGCCCTCACCACCTAACTCAAACAGGGTATTTACTACAGGAAAAGCTGAGAGAAGGGCACTGTGTGTATGCTGGAAGAATTTGGAGTATTTCCTGGACTACTGCACACAACAGGGGAAAGGTGCATTGATTGGCACAACACTTCAAACAAGACTTGAGAAAGTAAAGCAGACAGGACTAAACACGTGGCTTTTCAACGTCATTTCATGCTTCACCTCATCTATGGGACCTCATTGGACTCATATCTCTGTCAGGGGTGAAGAAGAGAAAAATCTGAGCAGTATCCTTAGCCCTGCATAACCACTCAGTGACAAGCTTGCATTCCTTTGACCAAAATCATTATAGTTCTACTGCTCAAAAAATGCACTTTATTAAAAACTCATTAGGCCCCATTCATGTATATTTACCTACAAAAGCATTAATCTTTGCACAATTCCTCCAAGCATTTACCAGACGAATATTTAAAACAAGAGATGTCCTGTGACCATAAATGTCACATTTATTTGTGTTATATAACTAATTAATATCTCAGACTTCCTGCATGTATCTGGATAACAGTACTGTAAATATAAATGAAAAATAAGTAATAATTTATGAAATCCAATTTGCATTTTCAAATATAAAATGTGCAAAATCCAACTAATTAGCAAGAGTGAAGGCCAAGGTGTTTCTATAGCAACTACAAAAGTGCTTTAAAAATGTTTTATATTGGGCTCATTAATGTGTGTATTCCTCCCTTGTTTTGTGGGTATTCCCTCTGACACACATTCTGCTTTGCTGTTCAGTTCTGATCACCGAGTATCATTTACCACGTCTGGCAGAACTCTGGTACTACTTTATGCTGACACCTTTGCCACAGGCTTAGAAAAATATTTGGTGTGCCATACAAAAAAATTATAATAATCATTAGAACGTGATCCAGTGGCACAGGAAAAATAACCCAACCAACTGCCAAAGAACAGAAAACAATAAGAAACACCCCCTGAACTTGTCCTCTTTCTCCCTTCTTCCAATTGACTCTTTTAATTCTGACCTGCTGCATGTTGTAGATGGACAGACAGCAACGTTTCTGACAGCCCCCCCCGGCTGGTGCCAGAGCTATTCCTGGCTCAGCACACAGCATCTCCCGGCTCAAAGGCCATGCTGAGGAATTCTGACTTTCCCTTCCTAACCAGCCCCCTCCTGTGCAACTTTCTTGCTTAGTAAATTGAAATTGAGACTCTCATTTCCATCTGCAGCACAAGGAGCTCCCGGCAGATTGATTTCTGCACCAGAGCCAACCACGATGCCTGAAAGGCGTCGAGATCTACTGTGCCCCCATGGCCTTGCTCAGCTGGTACCTGCTGGCCTGAGGGAGGTAGAAAGGTGACAAATGTCCTCATAAAGCTGGGACAGGGTGCGCTGCAGCAAGCCATCCTTCTTTGTTTTAATTACTAAAACTCATTTGAAACCTAGAAGCCCATCACTTCCACGCTGGTTGTTTGAATGCAAAACAAACTCATGCTGAATGGCAAAGTGAAGGGCCACCAAATAGCATTTATGTCCAAGAGGGCTTTAATCAAATGCTAATTCCCAGCCCCTCTGCCAACTATTACTAATATTTTACAAAAAAAATCCACAACATTGGGTCTAAATTATCACAAATAATTGAGATATTCTTGAAGTACTACAGTGTTGATAAAAAAAACCCCTGCACAGCGGCTGCTCACAGTTGGGGCATTAATTCCTAATACCACGTGTGTGATTCCTGTAATACTTCCATACTACATTGCAATTTTAAGTGACCTTACAGTGCTGTTCAATTATGGATACCGGGAAAGGCCTAGGCCACTCCTGTTACTGCTGCTAGTTGTAAAATACTTGTATTTTATATGCTGAGGGCATTAAAATTAGTGTCTTTAGTTAAATTCCAAGCCAGCCCATCCTGAAGGTGCTCACCAGATTATCACTGACTTTAAAAAGGGCCTTTTCCTCAGCTCTGTCTCCATTGGGTACAGCAGGAGGCAGATGTTGCAGTCTTGAAGGGTTCTGATCTGCGTATTAAACTTGCAACAAAGTTTTTTTCCTCAAAAACTTATTGACAGAGATCTCCTCGAAGGCTCTATAGCTCCGGCTGGGGTTGTCACGCTGCCCAATTAAAGGCGGCAGAGCCGGCAGCGAAAGACGCTCCAGCGACCGGCACCGCTGCCCGGCTCCCAGCACTCCCCGCAGGATGAGCTCTGAGTGACCAGCTGCTTTCCCAAATTTGACACCAGGCATATGGAGGGGAGTCAGGCCCGGGGGTAACGAGCTGGGGCGAGCTCCAGTGAGCAATCAATTAGGAGCAGCAGCTCGGCCTCCGCGCCGCGGCCGTTCCCACCGCCACTCCCGAGGACTCCGCGTGCAATAACTCGTGGGGAACCAACTCAAGGGAAACTCTTTAGGATATATGATGAGGATTAGCTGCAAAGCACTAATTAAGGATGGGCCGAGGTATTAGCGGGAAGCTACAAGGCTCTGTGTTTTATTTCCCCATCTAAAAGCATTGCTGCTCTCCAGTTAATGAAAAGAGAACTTCACCAAATGGATTTGAGGTTTGTTCCCTTTGCTTCTTTTTTTTTTATTATTATTATTATTATTTTTGCTTAACTTATTTTGTAAGCCTAGGTCATTAAAGAAGGAACACAGGCAGAAAAAAAGTCTCCTAGTGAAGACTTGCATTTTTCAAGCACAAATAAAGTGTCACTTTAAAAGGAAATCCAGTTACTCTGAAACATTTGTCGCTTTACTTCAGTGCATGTGAAATGAATACAAGGCCCAGCACTGCCCTCAGCTTCTGTAATTTCCTAGCAGCTCAATGCTCAGAGACAGCACGATGTAAAAATACGTATATTGTTTAATTTATTGCAGTGCGTTTCCATTTTTCTCATGAAAACAAACAAAAAAAAAAAAAAAAATTTCCAGCAGCTGGTTCCAATACCGCCCACTTTGCTCAAATTTATAGTGAAAACTAGCAGCATCATTAAAAACAAACACGTTGCTCCTCTCCAAGTATCCTATAGAGCAGCTCCCAGAGAGATGTGTAACTTCTGTAAGAGGTCCAGGAGGCACCGGCCAGCTTGGAGCTCAGAGCTCAACCTCCAGCTATGTTTTCCAGGACAGAAATAACTAGAATTTTATTCGTCTAAATAGTTTTCTGGAAAAGAATGTTTTGGATAGAAAAGAACAATCTTAACAGAAAATTTTCCATTTGCTGAAATGTTCCAATTTTCTGGTGAAAATTAACAATGAGGCCTGTAATTGGGTTTAGGAAGCCAGTGAGTGCTGAGGGCTGCCCTCCACCACAGCTCCCTGCTCTGCTGTCCTTCCCTTCCCACCCTGAGGAGGGGAAAAACAGAGGATGAGAGGACAGATGGAAGAGGGAGAGAAGGGGAGCAGATAAAAACAAACATATTTTTTGTTTTCACTTCCCTCCTCCAAACTGATAAATGATGTAAACGTTTTCCAGCGCTCCTTCGGCTGAGCAATTAATCAGATGTCTTGGAATGAGGCAGATCCTCAGGCTGCTTCGTGGAGGAAATAAACACAATCTTCTCCTTACTCTTTCCTCTCCCTCCCACTGAACCAATCTCCCTGGGCAAAAGGAAGATGGTTGTACGAAGTATTTTGGGATGGGGACAATATTTTCCTACAGCTGCAAAAACACCCATCATTCTGCAAGACCCCCACCCCTGGCAGGGAGATGGCCACGGGTTGGGACAACCTGGGCTCTCTGCAGCCTTGTGGTCCCAGCAAACAGCAGATGAGATCCAGCATTGCCTGCTGCTGGCAAACCCAGCAGCCTAAAAGCCACGTCAGGACTCATTACATCTTTTCCTCGTGTTTCTCAACCTGATGTCTGCCTGCTGGGGGTCTGCAAGTGATGGCAAGAGAACGGGCAGAGGGGTTTCAGAAATTATTTGTGTACTTTTGCAGGCACACTGATGAGCAAAGAGAATGGGGAAAGGCAAAAGCAAAGACAAACGTGCAAAGTTTAGCTTGGTTAGCACTTGGCTATAAATAAAAAATATTTGGCAACAATTCATAGGATGATCCTTTGGACTGACATTTTTCCCTCATAAGACAGGTGGAGCTACAACTAAAAAGGTTGTGGTACAATACTTTGAAAGGCAAAAGAATCTGGTCTCAAGCTCCTTTTTGGTTATAAACAAAAAAACCAAATCCATGAACCTCACCAACAGGAGGAGTAACTTGCCAACTGCATTTGCAATAAAAAGCTGGATCACCCCAAGAGCAGCTCATGAGACCTGCCAGCAATTTTAATAAAATCAAAATGCCCACTGAGATCACAGCTAAGCACTTTTTGCAGTCCAGTAGCTCTCACCTGCAAATGCTGCTTCAGCCTTAACTTTAGACAAGGCAATACTGATCTCCTTGGAATAACTGAGCTCACAGAAACTGTGCCTGAAGATGAAGGACAGTGTGCATGTAAGGAGTTGCAAAAGTCATGCCTGATATATAAAGCAGGTAGAATACTCCTAAGGAAGAAAAAAGTTTTAAAACTCCTTCCTTAACCATGTCTTAGCAGGCTAAAACTAAGACAAATGCCAGAAACTCCTAGAAACAATAACATGTCATAAGAGCTTCAAGTTCTATCTTTTCCTATTTTTTACAGATGTGAATTACTTTGGAATTCAGATTCAAGAAAGCACCAAAGCTCAACTCATCTCAGAGGAGAATGTCAAAACATGGCTCATATTTAACTTCAGGTGCTTTGCTCCTGTTCCTGGGATTCTCTTATTTAATTACTTACTCCATGTATGCATTTATTCACTCATTTGCATCCCTCCATTTGTATTTACAACGTTTAGCAGACCCAACTACATAATTTTTTTTCCCAAATATCTGTGGGAAATAGGGGGTTCAGTCCTGCCCTGCAGCATCCTGCACTGCCTGGAGTTAGCCACAGCACAAAAGAAACCACACTGTATTATCCTGCTTCCAATTTCTCCAACTGCTTTGCTCCCAAGTTATGAGTTTAGCTTCCCCCTTGATATGCCATCCTTTATTTATTAGAGCATATTTATCCATGGGGTTTTTTCCTTTTTATTGTTGGCCTGCTTTTACTTCTTCTTTAACCTTATTAACCCTTGCTAGTATTTGACAGCTTAACACCCTCCATTACTCTGTAACATTTGCTATAAGAACTGACATGGAACTAATAGCAGCCTTTTTATATCCAATCTGCGAGGTCACATGAAACTGCCCTTGTCTGAACCCTGCAAGATTTCCTATAGGTGGTTCTCCTTTTCTCTGGATTTTCTACTTAATATGTCTCTACAGGTCTGTCTGAATGTAAAAAATGGAATCAGATTCCTGCTAACTTTAGTTACTGACAATGTACGCCTTAGAACAGGAGTAAGTTTTCCCTTTAATGAAAGCTCCCAGTAATGTGATTTGAAACAACTTTGTGATATTCTTTTCAAGCATTATGTATCACTTTTTAATGGCATACCCACAGACCTTCCATTTCAAGGGATCTTTGATTTTCCCAGCACAGGGCCAGAATGCCATGGTCACATCCATCCCCTGAACCTCAGCTCTGAGTGTAAGTAGGACATTAAAGCCATAGCGTGATAAGGTTGAGGTGTCTAGCTCAGTTGTTCAGCATGGCTTGATTAAATGTAATTAATTTAGGTCTCTGACTTCAGGGGACACCCATCACACTGCACTGTACAGAACCAAGCTGTTGTTTATCCTCATGACCGGGTCTGCTGGAGCCTTACCCAGCCTGTGGAATTTAACTCTGCACTAAAATCCATTGTGAGATTCTTCACATGCAAAAGGCTGTAGTAAAAAGAGCCCTGCAAAACACCTGAAGTGCTGAAGAGCTCAGCAGCAGCTGAGGGAGGGAAAACAAATCACTGGGGCGAGATTGCTCAGAAGAGATGCAATGAGAACACCAGTTTCTACAGTTTTTTCCTAATGAGCCCTACACAGCAGGAAAAAAGATGTATTTTCCATGCATTTATCCTTTGCAAGCATTAGAAATTAACTTTTGCTAAATTGAAAAGTAAAGCACGATGAGATCTATACAGCTGAGCAAAGGAATACATGGAGGACAAATTGAAATTTAGGAGAATAGGTTTTAACAGCCTTTCTTGCAGATGTAATACCTGCTTAGATTAGTCTATGATTATCTATTTTAAAATTAAAAAAGTCTTCCTACAGTGTGAATCCATCATCCTTATTATTGCTATTCTAAATGCAGCAAAGACCCTGGGAGCCAAATTCTTCACTTAAAACTTCTTTGGGGAACATTTTTTAGTTCAGAAGTCCACTGTTTCCCCCACCCAATTTCAATTTAATAGCATCTCGAGTGATAAAGTGGGAAGAGACAGACATCTGGTAGAGCTAACTAGTCATTTGCTGGTTCTGTGAAAGTTTGTGCTTCCCAGTCAGTGTCACATATGAGAAATACAGATGGTCCCAAGTTGAAAAAAAAAGAAGTGTTGAAACATATACAAATGTTATGAGGACTTCAAGTGTAAAATGTTAACCAGCTGTGAATGTGACATCTCTAGTTTTACTAACTCTGCTGAGATACATCATTACTGCACATGAAATCCATATATTTTCTGTACTGATGGCAATTCTCTGTTTTCCATTTGCTTCTAGTTTGGGGCCAAAGCCATCCAGATGAGAATATTAAAAAGACAGGAATCCAAAAAGAGAAAGAAAAGTGGACTCTGTTCCTAAGAGCTGTTTGTAACCACCCCGATAATTTCCTGTGTTATAAGCTGACTATTTACTGGAGGGAGGGCAGAAGTCACAAACATCTAGAGTTAAAAATAATATATAAATGTTAAAACAAAATCAAAAGGTTACTAATTCACACAAAGTCCTAGAGATTTAAAGTCATCCATTCTATATACAGTTCAGCAATGCCTGGAATGCAATAAGACATTTAAACCACAACACAGCAGTGATCTTGCCCTGTTGCTGGCAGTATCAGTTGTTTCCCACACAAGGGCCTAAATCTGACCCTTTTATGAAACTTTTACATTTGCAAAAATAGAACAGTTGGGAAATCTTGGGCACTTCTAGTTAAACTGCAAACAAAATAACCCTCTCTTTGCTGCTGCTTAAGGTCTAGAGAATCATCCCGTATCAAGACAATTACTCCCTCCCCCCATATGAGTGGTTTGACAGAGCTTTTCAAACGTTACGTACAGTGCAACCTGAAGGGAAAACAGAATGTACATTCCAGGATGCAGTAAAGCGTATGAGAGGGAGGAGAGACAGGGAAGGAGATGGATCCCCCTCCCTTTTCCTTGGATTAAGGCTGTGAATGGCCATGTCTACCTTTGGCACCTCACAGGGGTGTGCAGCACCGTGACTGACACGGGCCAAAGGAATCACCCGTGAAACGGCCGAGGGATGCACGACCCCATCGGGGCAGAGCAGCTTCGGGATCTGCACTCTCCTCAGCCCATCACGGGCCTCCTGGGAGGTGGGAAATGGAAAGGATCTTTCTGTGGGAAGGCAGGAGTGCCCCTCTCAGCCCTGCCACTCCTTGCCCCACTCGGCTCCGCTAGAAGGAGACGCTCCCTCCCCAGGAGTGGCGCTCAGGGAGAGGGGAGACAGTTGGGGATGGTTTTTTTGGATGTTTCTTTGGTTTTGGTAGGAGTGGAGCAGCACTGGAAGAAAGTCAGATTCCCTACACCCCTTCCTAAAATGTAACTGGGAGCAGAGACCAGCCTTGTTCATCCTCGACTGCCAGGAGGCTTTTCTGTTCTATTTTTGCTTTTCTTTTTTTTTCCTCTCCAGAGAAAGCAGGCAAAATCAAAAAGAAGCCCCAGTTTTAATATAAACTGACAAAACATTATACATCTTAGCAGAGTTTTACACCCAGCTCAGGTGAGGATGGGTGACTGCAGAGCACAGAGCCCTCAGCCAGGACCAGGACATCGCCGCTTTGGAAACAGTGATGAGCACGAGGGTCAGAGAGCTCCTAGAGTGAACAAAACTGGGGGCTGCAGTTGAAATGTAAACCTCCTTTCTTCAGAGGACAGGGCTGCTGGTTTAGGATCCTCTTACTATAGATCGTTTGCCTGCTATTATGGACTTTATTATGACATTAGCTTGCTTTAAAATGTTATTTGTATAAGTGGCTTTCCCAGTGTGACTGTTTAGCTAGCATATTTCTTTCAACACCCACAGCAGAATTACCCTGAGATGCCATCACAAACTTTTTCAAGTTGTTTCCCTACTGATTTGTGCATCCCAGCTACAAAGTTTTTACCCGAACAAAAGAACAGTAGCGCGAGAAGTCAATTTGTCTTTTCTGATCAGAGACAGGAAGATTAATTTCATGACCCTTCTATCACTAAGGGCAATATCAAAATGACATCACTTAACAGCAGAAAAACACATTAAGGCATCCCTTTGAGGAATAAACCCCTTTAATACAAACCGGGGCTAAAGCAGTCACTTAAACACATCCAGCAGAATTTGTATGCCTCAAGTTTAGCCAACGGCCAAACTTCTGCAGGCATTTAGGCACCTGAAGATAGGGATGAATGCCTGTCAGGATATTCCCACCTCCAGCAGCCACTTTGAAAGCCCCATCAGTGCTTCCAGCTGTTCCATCCCTCTCCCAGCTTCACCCACAGGCTGAGCTCCTGCAAAGTGTTCCTGAGCAAGCCTTACTGAAGCTTCGCTGAACTGAACAGCCCAACAGGACTCGGTGGCTGCTGCTGAGCCCTCGTGGGCACCCAGCCCACAAAAATCTCTGTCCTGCACTCCCTGAGACCGAGCTCAAGCTGCTCCTGCCCGCCAGGCAGACAAATTGACTTCCTGGCAGTTCATCGCGCGCAGCACTTTAGCAAGAAGGTTATAAATTGAAGGTCTATATGGATGCAAAATTATCTCTCCCCAGAGGCCGTGCCTCGCTCCAGGTGGGAATCCGTGCCTGGGTGCCCCCACATCCCGTGGCACTGCCCCTTTCCCAGCGCTGGGGACCCCAGGCACAGCCCGGGACGCGCTGTCAGATCCCCGGTTGAGGAGTCTGAAGCACTGAAATCCTCTGGCTGTCACGCCATGCTCAGGGCTCAGGAAGTTGGCCACCTGGGTAAATGTTAGAGGATCTTGTACATTTTATATCCCCATTATTTTCTGACAGACTTTTCCTTCCATTATGCGATACAGGAAAAGAGGTTCAGTATTATAACACCACCAACACGGGTTTGGAGCTCCTGCTAACTGTAAGCCCAGATCCTGGATACAGACACACACAGCTATCAACAAACACAAGGTAGCACCGAGACCACATTAGGTTTTTCCTTTTCATTTCATTTAAAAAAAAAAAAAAAAAAAGCTTCACATAGTTTCCTCCTCTTGACCTAACACAAATTCCATCAAACTTCAAAAACAATACTTTGGGATGCTGGAGGATGCAGGCCGGAAACTGAGGAAAGACTTTACACAAAGTTAGGAAATCTTTTTTGGAGGGAATACTTCAAGCTACTGAACAATTTTATCTAGATGACTAGATCTTATGGTAAATGAGTATATAATTAAATTTAAGAGCTATGCTATTGTGTTTGAGGTATATCAGCTCATCAACAAAAGAAGGACTGTTCAGCTGTGCTAAAAGCAATATGTAAATACCATCCTCTGATAAATAATTGATTATTACCTTAATGTTGGACAAAGCCATAAAATGCCCTGCAGATTATGTCCGAAACATTTGAAGGTGATGTGAAATCATTTTTATTGTAATGACAGTGAGCTGTCCATGGTTGACTGGTTTAAATTTTATCTTTCCTTGTTAGGAAAGGTTTCTGTTTTCTTTGAGAATTTAATTATCAGAGGGTGTTTAATATGATAGGAAGATTTACGGCCTTCAGGAGCTATCCAAAAATAGTGCTATAAAAATGGACTTAGATCCCGATCACAAGCAATAAAGCTGCTGTGCAGACTTGATGCTTGCAGTGAAAACTTTGCATATGAATATATTTCACCATCACACATAAAAGTTCACTTTGGAGGATTTTGAATTTTGACCCTGAAATGTGACCCAAACAACGGGGTGAGGGGAAAAAAAAAATCTTTCACAAAAAAAACCCCAAGCTCTGCTAGTACAGATTCATTAGTGTTTATTTTGGAAAATCCTCTTCACTATCCATAAATATTTGTCTTAACTCGTTGCCATTAAGATGCAGCAGGGACTAAGTTTTCCAGGAGGAGATAAAAAGAACAACAAAGATACACTCCTATTGTGTAATAATCAGTCCACATTTCAATGAATAAGTAATATTTCTCACAAGCCAAAGTTAGATAGTGGATTTATTTAACCTCTGAGGGTCAGGTAATAAATACTAAGTGAATTATTCAGACCAATGGCTAATCAATACAATTCAGTGATATATTTTTTGTGTTTCATAAAAGGTTGTACACTAAAGGCAGTGAGCAATTATGGAAATTGGGCCCGAGCGGCACTCAATTCTTCTCTTACTTGAAACCCCAGCACCACTACCTTGACAGCAAATCGATTAGTGTGCTAGTGAAGCAGCTCAGCAACCTCTGACCCCTTCCAGCTCTGTCCAACAGATGGAGAGTATTTTATATTTATTTTATTGAATTAACTCCCTCTTGCCTGAACACAGTTTTGCACGTACAGTAACGTGGTGGGAGAAAAGCGAAAGGGGTTCTTTCATTTAAATACCCCTCTGTAGGCCCGAGGAAGGGCAAACCTAACAGACCCCTTTGTTCCAGCCTCAAAACACCAATTTTTGCCACAGCACAGGGTTTTCAAGTTCATCCCAAAACTAACATAATTAACAGGATGCAAAGAACGTCCTAAGTGTACCCCAGACACTGAATCACTCCTATTCATACCTGCCCTGGCACACGGCTACCAACTTTATACAATGCTCAAGTCACTGTTTTGCACCAAAAATAAGAGGTCCTCAATAAAAGCGCGTTAATATTGCTATAGGTATAATATCCTGTTTTACACAGTGCAAGGGAGAACACTAGAGATTAACAGCATTTTCCACCAGGAAATTAAAACTAACATAAAGCAACATAAAGCACTTTTTTCTGGACATTTAACTCTATAGGCACCACTCCTGTGTCCTGTGCCTGACAAAGCCCTGCCTGATCCCAGTGGGAGTTTGCAAAGATTCAAGGTAATGAAGGAGAAGATAATTTTAGGTCTAAGGCCTGTGGGCTCTTCCTTGGCACCACGCAAAGGGCTCAGCACAGATACTTTTGGTGGTGCTGTGGATCAGGAGCCCTCAGCCAGCTGTGGCCACCAAGGTGTCAGCTCTCTGTCACCACTTGCCCAGATTCCAAGGGGAAGTGTAAGCCATGCAAAGGAAAGCATCTTCCTTGCCCAGCAAGCATTTCTTAATACCCCAACTCACATCATCAACAGGCTTTGAAAATGATGCACCATCTCCTTTTCCAAAAAACAGGCAGGACACAGAAAAAGTGCTGCCACCTTGCCCAGCCTCAAGCACAAAGGATAAAAACATGATTTTCTCTGCCTTTAACTGGAGAGCTGAGTACTGCAGTCCCATGGAGGGCCCCACATGAGGTATCCTACCCAAAGTACAAATCTCTTTACTTTTTCAACACCATCCAGAGGAGTAAGCAGCAGCTGCACCCATTTGAATACTCTATATCACATTTAACCAATTCCCCTGGTTCTAGGAAATTTATTCCCAATTTACCCGGCAGAGTTGAGAGAAGATTCAGACCCTAAAATTCCTAAATCCCATTCCATTACTGTTCCAATACTAAAAAGGATTAAACAGCAGGTAAATACTCAAAGACTTGCAAGCATTTCATCCCATCTGGTTATGAATGTGTGCTAAAAAGTATAATAGGAAGTCACATGCAAATAACACAAGGAGAGATTTCTCAGGAAGAAATCAATCCCCCCAGAAAAAGTGAAGACATGATGCTGTTTCCATTGAGGCTAATGGGAACCAGATTAGATTTCCACTGCAGCTGATCTGTTCCCCACCAAACAATGATAATCAAAGCAAAAATGGCATTTAGTAGGAGTCCAGAAGCTCGTGTGCTCTGTCTACAGGTCATATTCTGTCACTTCAAGGCTGAATAAAGCCTGCATGCATAGCAGGATGCATCACCTTTAATAAGACCATTCACAGAAAAAGGGACCACTCAAAGTTCACCACATCTGACCGTAAGCAGATACACAGCACAGGCTCGAGCAGGGTATTTTATAAAACCCTTTTATGCTTTTGTATAACACTGCATTGAGTTCTGAATTATTCTTTTCGTCTCTTTTGCTCTCAGAATCCATACAAAAGTGATTACTTCAGTCATTTTTCAATATTACTTTCATTCCTGGAAAATGCATTTTCAAAAGTTATTTATTTTTCACAGCATGTCATGTTGTTATATTATACTAGTTAAAATAAAACCACTGTAGGCTTCGGCATGCATTTATGTTTCTCTTCCAATGGTATGATGTAGGATTTGCAGTTTTTATGCTGAATGTATTCTACATATTACATTATCAATCCTTTATCTTAGGTTTGGTGTAGATTTAAAAAACAAGCTGTTAAATCAAGTTACTAAAGTAATTGAGCTATAAAACTGCCTTCTTATTTATAATCACCATTTCCCTCCGAAAAGGAGTTTTTAAAGATCAGCTGTGGTTTCTGTTATGCAATTTTTTAAAACAACTGTATGCTGCTGATTCCATGTAAAACCTAATTAAAATAGTGGAGAAAATGTATGTTTCCTCCATGGAGGCAGTGAACTGGCTTTATCAGCACATTTCAGGCTGGAACCGTCCCTCAGCCCTGGGACCTGGGTGAGCATCTTCTTGGCCCAAGGGGCACACTGGGGCACAGCCTGGGTCTGGGCAGCCCTGGGTCTCTGCTCACCTCTTATCCCTGCCCCAAAATTCACCTCAGGAACCCTTTTCCAAAGGTTTAACTCTGTCTGTGTTTCTCAACACCTAATCCTGGGTAATGCTGGAATGCAGAAGAACATTATTTCCGAGTGGGAAAGAGGCTGAAACAGAAGTTATTTAAAGATGAATCCTTTGCTTCCCCAGCTGGTGGCCAGCAGTGACCATCCTGCCATTCCTTAGTGGCCACTTCTTTGCAACGATTCAGTTAAACATCAGGAAAGTGGCTGTTTATCCAGCTATTTGCCAAAAAAACCTAAAAATCTCTGTCTCCATGGGCAGCTACCTCAAACACAACATCGTGGATGCCAAAGCACTGACTTTCCAGGGGTGGGGACACGGCAGGAGCTTGGAGACTCCTTGTTCCCCCGGGGGGGTCACTGCCCACCGCGCTGCCAGGACGCGCTGCCACAGTGAGAAAAGCCTGGATGCTGCTGCCCATAACCACAAAACCAGTGGAAATCCCATGTCCCCAGCACTGTGATTCCTTCAGAGTGGGCAAAAAGGGAGAAACACAGCTGGTTGTGCAGGGAAATGCCAGAACTGAGTCATCCAGCCCAAAGGTGGCCGACGGAGGGATGAGACGCGGCATTATCGGAGCAGCAGGAATGACAGGGTGGGTTTGAGGCAGCTGAGGATCCCACACCCCTCTGTCATGACACATCTTACAGGCTGCAATCCTGCTCCAAGCTTGCATCCCTCCTCCAGCCAAAATTTCTGCATAATCTGCCCATCCCTCTGTCACCCCACACACACAGAGGATGCCCCACACCATCGATGAAACACATCGGTGCTATAAAGGCTCATCCTCCCCAAAAGCCACCTTATCAGGCACCAGAGCATCTGGATGCCTTTAGGAAAACTGCTCTCCTTGCAGTGCAGCTGAATTAGGGGCAGGGAAAAAAAAAAGTAGAGAGGTTAAATATTTAATAAAGAGTTCCACAGAAACTCCAAGAGCAGCTCTGAAATGCCTCCCCACTCCACACCCACGGAGGTGGCCAGGAAATGGCCAAGGGCCAGATGAGAGGGGACTTTTTTTCTGAAATAGCGCTGGCAGAGGCCTATCAGGAAATCTTTCAGAATTGCTTTAATCTTTCATTTTAGTTTGGTCTCTGGCCACACAAGTGCGTCCAGCCCTCGGAGACCCTGGAGGTCACTATCTGTGAGTTTTTAAAAACAGGAAAGCCATTACAGAAAAATCAGAAGAGCAAGGGAAAAAAGTCCTCGCTGTAAATATGTACATTTTTAATACAACAGAACGGTAGTTACATTTTTTGTTCTGCTATTGCTTTTAACTAAAAAGGAAGGGAACCTGGAATGTTATAAACACCTCGTAGTTTTTAGCTCTCTGCCAAAGAATTTATCCATTAAACACAACATGAACTATAAATCTGAATTTCAGCTCCTTCTCACAGCATATGAATCTATTCTCCCCTTTGATATGCATGTGAAGTTCTCATTGACACTAATGGGAGTTACACATGCTTATTATGGGATAACTAGACCTCTTGGTGTGAATATATACTTTAGACAGACAGCTCTTAAGTTTGAAAAAAAAAAGGGAAGAAGAAGATACCAGTGGGGGAAGAAAAATCCATTATGGGTGTTGTGCAAACAAAAGTACCATTCTGTGCATTTTTGAGCAGCAGGAGGCTTGGAAAAGAAAGTCATGTATAGATATTCAATTGCATCCATGTACCTCATTCTTCCTGCACATAAGGACACGTGTGAAGATGTGCACCAGCACATGCGCACTCGTGAGGGCGAGTCTTTGCTCAGTCACCCCAAATTTCAGTGTCAGTCTCAGCCTCAGCTCGTGCAAATCAGCTCAGCTCCACCATCCCCCCTGAACTGCCCAATTTACACCAGCTGAGCAGGTGACACGGGGTCTGTGGGAGTGCTGGAAGTCCCGGGTCTCTCCTACAGGCTCTGTGTGAAGTAGCTGCTGCTCTGAATGCTAATGGGTGTGGGAGCACAGAGCGCTGGTATCAGGGAGTTATTTCTTTTATGGGAACATTTCCTTAGATGTGTATTTCATTTTTTAGCTTTCTGGCTAGAGGTGTTCCCAGGGACAGCAAATAGAGAGGGAGAGTCATGTTAAATTCATAAACATAATCTGTAGAAAGTAAGTGAACGCATAAGGATGTGGTGGGTTGAGCCTGGGTGCCCACCAAAGCTGCTCTACCCCTCCTCTCCTCAGCTGGATTTGGGGAGAAAATATAATGAAAGGCTCATGGGTCAAGATAAGAACAGGGGGAGATCCCTCAGCAATTACTGTCACAGGCAAAACAGACTCAGCTTGGGCAAATCAGCCTAATTTATTACCAATCAAAAAAGAGTGGGGTAATTAGAAATAAAACCAAATCTTGAAACCCCTTAAAACACCCTCCTCACTTTTTCCTAGGCTCAGCTTCCCTCCCAATTTTCTTGACCTCCAGCGACACAGGGGGACAGGGAATGGGGGCTGCAGTCCCTTCATCACGTCCTCTTTGCTGCTCCTTCCTCCTCGGGGGAGGACCCCTCACACTCCTTCCCTGCTCCAGCGTGGAGTCCCTCCCACGGGAAACAGCCCTCCAGGAATTTCCCTGGTGCGAGTCCTTTCCATGGGCCTCTCCCGCGGAGTTCTCTGCAAACTGCTCCAGCGTGGATCCCTTCCCATGGGGTGCAGTCCTTCAGAACAGGCTGTGTCCCCTGTGTAGGGTCACAAATCCTGCCAAAAAACCTGCTCCAGCCTGGGCTCCTCTCTCCATGGGCCCACAGGTCCTGCCAGGAGCCTGCTCCAGTTCAGGATTCCCACAGGGTCACAGCCTCCCTGGGCATCCCCCTGCTCCACCACGGACCTCCACAGGCTGCAGGGGAATCTCTACTCCAGCACCTGGACCACCTCCTTCCCCTCCTTCTCCACCACCCTGGGCATCTGCAGGGCTGTTTGTCTCGCACATTCTCACTCCTCTCTCCAGGCTGCAATTGCACAGGGGGTTTTTACACCTCCCTCTCTTATCCCAGAGGTGCCACCACCGTCTCTGCTGGGCTCAGCCTTGGCCAGGGGTGGGTCCATCTCGGAGCCTCTGGCCTTGGCTCTGTCAGACACAGGGGAAGCTTCTGGCAGCTTCTCACAGGAGCCACCCCTGTAACCCCCCTGCTACCAACCCCATCTCACCACGCAAAACCCAATACAAAGGATAACATATGAGTGAGTGTATACCACATCTGCATTTTTATAGCCCAAATGGGTCTGTGTGTATCTCTGTACGGCTCCGTCTGTGTACATGGGTGTCAAAATATTGGCACTTAGAGTAAAATTTATAAATTGTCCAACCAGCCCAGATTATCTTCAGCAGCTTTTTTTTTTTTTTTTTAATCAAGAGCTTTTACTGGAAATATTAGTAAAGGGTCAATTCCCTTCCATGCACCAAGTGACACTTTTGAATAACTGTGTTATGCACAGCGCCTTAAGAAGACTTATAGGACTGTCACAATATTTAACTACTCATTTTTGCTTGCATGATTGTGGTTGATATGACCACAGAATACTGATCTATCCAAAAGAGAAAAATTATAGAGTGGAACAGTGGGATTTATGAATGAGATATCTTTGGCTGCAAAGCAGTCCCATTTATAGCACTCAGCCACCACAAAACTGCTGTGTAATTGGAAGAGAAATTTTTCCCATGTACTGAAGCTGTAGTCGAACTGCCAAACAATGAGAGACAGCCTTGTCTGAATTAGAGGAGTCACATACCTGATTTTTCTCCCACTCATTTAGAAACAGACCTTATTTCCCATCCCCGCTCCTCTTGTGCTGAGACTGGGGGTAGGAAAGCTGCGTTTTGCGAGTGCCAGAGCCAAAAGCTGATTCCATTTAAGCATCATATCAGAATAAATGTGTGGACAAATCAGCAGGACTAGTCAGAGCTGCCAATTTTAACTTCCTGAGTATCTGCATGTGAAAACTGTTATTTTCCCAAGGAGGCACACGGGCTTTTGTTATGATTATTTATTTGTATTGTAACAGGCCAAGGAAGCCACAGAGAGGGCCCTGTAATGTGAGAGGACACAGAGCCACAGCACTGCCCCAGGACACTCGGGAGGTGGACAGAGGCTCCCAGGATGGATTGATGCTCCCGGGAAAGATGGATGTTTGCCCACCCACTGGCTCCATGAGAAGGCGCCAGGCAAGTCCCTGCCATGCTCACACGGGTTCTGGGGCTTTACAAGTCTCGTGACTACAAAGCCAAAAGGTTAAATCCCCGCACTGCAGAGCCCCACAGCACTGCATGGACGGACAGATGGACACACCAAGATCCTCCTCGTGTGCAGACCCACAGGGCAGCCCCCAGGGTGCCAGGCAGGGCAGGTGCCCTTACAGGACCAGCTGCTAAAAGCAGCAGCTTGAGGCCAGGGATGAAGAGACCATGAAACAAGGGAATTCCTTAGAAAACAGCAACTTCCAGTCCTCCCCTCCACAGGCAATGCCACAGGGCAAGGTCCTCCTGAGAGCCCTGGATGGGGCACATCCCATGGGGACAGCACAGTGTCACCCCTTTTGGGGCCAGCAGGACAAGCTGCTTTGCCATCACTCCACGGTGTGAGCCCTTTCCTCCTTCCCACCCTCTCCATCCTCCCTTGGGTGGCCTCTGCCCTGGAGGCTGCTGGCCAGGAACAGAGACCTGTGCCTGGCCAAGCTTTCCCCTCCCTGCCCAGGGCCACTGCAAGTTCCACGACAGCCACACAACAACACAAGGCATCACTTTTACACATATTTTTGCAAAAGAAATGTTGTCCAACAATCCTTTCCATGTAAAGTCCATCTGACCACATCCCTCATCAGAGACACTGCTGAGGACACTCTGCATGACCCTCGCATCACAGACTGACAAAACTCAAAACTGGGTACCCCAAATCCAGGAACCTTGATGCTGCTCTGGAAATTCAGGACAATGTTCCCTGCCAGTGATGAATAGGAAGGTTCAGAACAGTTTCTCCAACCGCCAGTGTGTTGGGACAATTTACATTTTCTCTTTTCACATCATCCACAGTGAAAATCAAAATACCGAAGTACAGATGTAACACAACTTTAACGGGTTTCATAGTTTGCCAAGAGTTCTCTAATCCATTTCAAATTCTCTTTAACAACAGGATTTCTTCTGTGTTTGCATTTCAACTGTGGGTGATTAAACAACAAGCAGCAGAAAATTAATATGTTAAATTCAAAGCCGCAGAAAAATAGATAATCTCATTGTCCAGTGAAAATCCCAGGAATCCTTGAGTTTCCAGGAACAAAAGCTACAACTCACTCAGGCTTAGGTCTTAGTAGAATTAACGTTGCTCAATAGCAAGTACTGATTGTGGGGTTTTTTACTAACCTACAATACAGAACTTGGCTAATACTTAAATAAATAAATAAACCTTATTTCTATTTAAAGAAGGGGGAAAAAAAACCGAGAGAGGTCAGATGTGCCACAAAAAGCAATGAATGCTATGGATTCAGAACCACATCTGAAAACCTCTTCCAGGTCCCCAGAGACAACCACAGGACGCTGCTCCCAGCCAGGCAAAATGGAAATGAACAATGACTCTGGATTTTCTGTTAAAATTCATTGGGTTTATTCCTTGGTTGTGTTTTTCCAAAGGACACTTTGCACACAGGAGCCCCAGTGCAGGTTCAGGGTGCCAAAACCTCTCCCTCTCCTGTTTGGCACCACATATTGATACCGTGATGGAATTTCAAGGACCTGGCCGAGATCCCCCTGACAGAATGAAAGGATTCTCCTCGGGGCAATGACACCACAACCAGACCTCACTGAGGGCAGCACAGCTCATGGGCAATGTGGAGAGACAAGGAGCTGAAGGAGCTCAGATGCTGGCAGAAGTGATGCCAACAATTTATTGGGGGGAAAAAAAAAAAAAAACACCAAACCAAATATGACTTCTAAAGTGCTCCTGGAATCTCTGCCTCTACAGACCCCCTTCCTTGGATAAAGAGCAGTTTGCCGTACTTACACCATCAATCCAGAGGGGTGAGGTGGGGAAAAGCAGACAGGAGGCCACCAATCCCCCTGCCCACAGCAATGGGCTCAAGATGCATTCCTGCCATTGGGTTAAGAGACAGGGATTTGCCACTGACAGGAGCAGGGAATCCCATATTCCCTGGGCAGGAAGAGGCAGTGGCACCTCATACGTGTTAGGGGCAGAGGCTTCTCTCACATGTGCGCTGCTGAAATAGCAATACACAAAGGCAGGGCTCAATCAGCCTGTGGACAATTAATGTTATCACTGGAGCAGCCTCGTTTCTCCCACTTGGAGCTCACCCATGGCAGGGAGGCACAGAACTGGCAGCCACAGCAATAACCTTCCTGTATTTACATACCTATCCCTTGAATGCCCTGTTGATGTCCCTGTGAGAAAGGACTCAGTAAAACACTGCAAATTAATGATATAAGAAGCGAAATACATTCTGCACTGCATGGTTTAAACAAAAAATAGTCTCAGATGGGGAGACACGAAGTAACAACATAAAGGCAGAATGAAACATTTTGATCTGCTGAATGCCTTTATAAATATTTGAGTATCATTTATTTATGTTTTCCTTCTTTTCATTGTAAAGCAAGGTTTTCTGACAAAAGCCCTCGTTCGGAGAGCACTGTGCTTTATTATTTAACTTCCTAAAAGCAACATCAAAGGCTTGAGTTTAAAGCTTTAAAACAAATGAACTATTTGCAATATTTTAAAGATTTAGAGATGAGAAGAGCAAGAGTTCTCCACAGCTCAGATCTAAAGGCCTCTGTGGTCTGCTCTGGGCAAGGAAGACACAACAGCTCTGCCAAACGCCGGGGAACAAAATCCCTGACATCCTTTTGCAAGCACCAGCTGTAGCATGTGCCCAGGGCTGCCAGATGCTTCAAGTTCAGTCGGTCTCCCTCTCACCATTGCATTTCACCTGCAGTCACCCTCTTTCCTCTTCCAGCCATCCCACCATCGCTGTCAGGACCCCAGACTGGGTGCTGGATGTCACCTGAACCACAGGGAGGTCCCCAGCAGGGACAGTCTGCATCACTGGCACTGCCCAGATGGAGATCCATTCCTGTCCTGGCTGTGCCATGACACACTCTGTGATCCTGCCAGAAGAAAATTGGCCTGTGCCGTGTCTGGCACCTGTACCTGTCATGGGAACATGTGGCTGTTCCTGGCACTCACACAGCACATAATATGACAAATTTCTCCAGCTTTGTAAGGCATTGAGGCAAAGTCTGGAAGCTCTGCTGAAGGCAGCTCCCAGTGCTGCCCTGATGGATCAGGTCCCTAAGACAAGGCACAAAAAGTGTCCCCAACCTGCAGCCACCTCTGGAAACCTTTCTCCACACACCCAGGACATGGAGATCTGCACCCATCCCACCTCAGTCCATTCTCCAGTGAACCAGCTTTGCTCTACAATCCAGACTGTCACAACAAAGCCCCTCAAGGCTTCTTCATGAGGAAGCAAACACAACACAGCCCCAAGGGCTCCCTGTCCCACTGAAGCCAGAAGCTGAGGGACTGAGCAAGCACCAGATCTGCTCTTCATTTCATAACCCATCCTCTGCTTGCCTCTAACGCTTAAATCCATGATGTGCTCAGACACCACATCTCCCTTGTATCTTTTGTCTGGTCCCAGGCTCTCCAGAGCCAGAGCAGGCTGACTTGTGCTGCACAAATCCTGTTCATACCTCAGCACAACCCAGCAACACTCGCAGCACTCCTCAGCTCTCACAGCTAATAAATGGTCAAGAATCAGAATTTGCCTTTTGGTAACACTAATCACCACAGCTGCAGCAAGTGTAAATCTGCAGAGCTCCACCAGCTTCCCTTTTATATACAATAAAAATATAAAACCTTCATTAGGTGTTATGCAGTTTGTAAGAAAATCCCTAAATTAATTTATTCGGGGGGGGGGGAAATTTAAGAGAACATTAACTTTCAAACCTATGCCAAGATCATTTCCTTATTGGTTTGCTCTGAGACAACTTAGTTTAGGTCATACAAACTTTAAATCCCTCAAACACGTTATGAAAATCCTAAATTCCACCTAAACTGGCTGAAATTATGCAGGCACCTTTAAAAAAAAAAAAAGCAGTTTGCGTTTTAAAGCAGAATGGACTCAGCCATCCATTAAATATGACAAGGTCTGCATTTTATTTAGACATTGCCATTAATAATGAAATGATGTATGATTTCCATTCCTGCAGTTCTTCCTTCCCTCCACAATCAATTATGCATTTAAGAAAATATTTACTTGTTATAAAACTCTTCTAATTAAGCGTTACTGGTATGAGTTTGAACAAATCAGGAGGTGATCTCTAAGATGCATGACAGAATATGAAACTGTGCTTCAAAGAGACATTTATTCCTGTCTGCTAGAGAGAAAAAATCCTCAAAAGTTAAGGGGATGCGAGGTTCAGTGCAATACTGCAGATCCCACCATCTTTCTGACCTCAAGAGGTAAATCCTACATGTGAGCAGGTCCTTGGGGCTACTCATGTTCCTGAAGCAAAAGGAATTTGACCCAAGAAAAAATCACATGGGAAACCACATGTGCATGTATGAATGTTGACAAGGTGAGGAAAGACCTTTCCAAAGATCCAGACATTTCCAGGTTGTTCCTGGGTGAAGAACAGGACCCTAAAAATCTAAGAGTGGTGGCAGTGCCCAAACCCTCCTGAGACTGCAGAGATCATTGCTGTCCTGGTGAGCACAAGCTGGAGCTCGGGGCTGCCCTTGATGCCCATGGGGACATTCATAAACACATTTTGAATTCCCCTGCTGCAAATGCAATTCCCTGGTTCCTGGGCACAAAGGGCTCCGACTGTGGGCAGGGAAAGCACCCAAGGGCGGCCGAGCTGCGCAGGTCACCCAGCTGAGCCCCAAAGTCCAGGAACAAGGAGCAAACCCAAGGCATTTATGGCTCCTCTCTGCCTCCCACGGTTCACTGGAGGCCCTGGAAAGCAGAGCACAAATCCCAGCAGGCTCAGGAAAACCTCTCCAGCCATGCCAGGGCAGCAGCGCCCTTCCCAGCCCTCCGGAGGCTGAACGCTGCCTCGCGGAGGTGGCGCTGGAGGTAGGAAGGGAAATGGAGAGAAAGTGGCTGGAGGCCAGAAGGCAGCAGCCAAGGAGAGAGCAATTAGGATGCAGGAGCTGCCAGAGATATGGCATCACCAGAGATTTACTGTGCGTACACACCTCCCTCCCTGCTCCCAATGTACTCGCTCTTTCTTTCTGTCCATATACATACAGTAAATCTTCGGTGACTCCTTATCTCCCAGCCTGCTTCTAGATCCTAATTGCTATCTATCTCTGTCTGCCTGCCACTTCCAGGTCTCCCAGCCTCTTCTCTTACAGCTCCCAGCCCCCCAGCAGCCTCCCTGCTTTTCCCACCCCCTCTTCTTCCTCTGCCTGCAGGCAGGAGGGTTCTACATGGCATTGACACAGGCAGCTGAAATTTCCCCTTCTCAACTAAACATTGCACCCCAAAACACGCAAGAGAACGCTCAGCTCACGGCACGAGGCTGCCCGGGCAGGGCTAAGCCATGGGAGCAAGGCATGGGAGAAAAAACTTGTTCCAGAGGAGCCCAGCTCTGCTCCTGCCCCACCAGCCTCTTCTTCCCTGCACCACCCAACCTCCTTCCCTGGGCATCAGCTGGCAGCACCTTCCCAGGCTGGCAGCACCTTCCCAGGCTGGCAGCACCACCCCAGACCAGCACCGCCGGGGCAATCAGAGGGCTCCTTCCGCAAGCCTCGGCATGGCGCTCGCTCGGTTTCATTTTTATTTACTACTATTCTTTACTACTATTTATTTATTCACTCCTATTTTTATTTCGCTTTGAACATGCCCAGCTGTGTCATCTTGGTTTTGCTGAAAATGTAAACAAAAAAAAAGCTGCATTCAAATGCAGCCTTTCATTGCATGAATACATTTCCCACCCAACACAGCTCCCGTGCTCCCACCCTGGAATTAGATCTTAAAAAAAGGCAACGTCGTCACTGTACAGCACATCTATTCCCCCCTCCAATGTTTTTTTCATTCATGTTATTAATTCTTTTTGAAAAATAAACATATCAAGACTTTTAATAGTTCAGTTTGCTCCTTGCAAGGCAGGAGGGAACAAATAAATATAAACAAAACTAATTTATATTCCATATGGTAACAAATCTGAGTGCCTCTGCTTTTCCCTAGCAAAATGTCATGCCTGCTTTTAGTCTTTGACACAGAATTGGTCACCAATTTTTTTGTTTTGAGCACTGAGTTCAGTTTCTGTCTTGCGAAATGTAACTTTACTCTAGTGATCTCTAAGCCTGAGGCTTTTTGGTTTGGCTTGACAGTAATTATATGGATGTTGAGAAAGAGAAGAACGTTCCTTACACTTCATAATTCTACCATGCTTCTGTGCTCAGAACAGAGAAGGAATATTTTCTCTTTCACAGAGATGACGATCCAAAAGGAAGATACAGAACATATTGTGCAGAAGAAAACATCCCTGAAGAATCCTGCAAACCACAATGCCAAGGCTGCATTTGTAATTCTGCCTTTGGCTTTTAGCAAGGGAGCAATTAGAGAGGGAGAAAGAAGAGAAAGAGAGAAAAGTGAAAGAGAGAAGAAAGTGAAAGAAAAATAATAAAAAAAAAGAAATAAGTGAAAGGAAAAAGTGGAAGAGAAGGAAAAATAAATGAAAAGGCAATGAGAAGAAGAGAAGGGAAGAAGGAGAAAGGAAAATGGAATCGGGAAAAGGGGAAAGGAATTGGAGACGTGAAAGGAAAAAGGGAAAGGAAAAGGGGAATGGAAAAAGGGAAAGGAAAATGGGAATGGAAAAAAGCAAAGGAAAGGGGAAAAGAGGAAAGAGAAAAGGGGGAAAGGGGTAAGGGAAAAGGGGAAATAAGACAGAAAAAAAAGAAAAAAGAGTAAGAGAATGGGAAGTCGAGGGAGAAAACAGGAGAGTAGAGAGAAAATAGAAGAGAGAATAAAAAAGGGGAGAGACAAGAAATGGGAAGAGACAAGAGAGAAAGAAAATAGAAGAAAAGTGAAACATAAGTGAAAAAGAAAAGAGAAAAGAGAGAGAAAAAAGAGAGGGACAATAAGGAAGGCGGGGGGAAGAGAAGGAGAAAGAAAAAGGAGAGAGAAAGAAAGCAGAGGGGGCAGGAAGGGGGGACACCGCAGCGCCCCCCGGGCCGGGGCCAAGCACCGGCCGCGCCCCCGGCCCGTCCCGAGCGCTCCCGGGCGACACCGCGGAGCCGCCGCTGTCCCGCCCGGGGGTCCCTCCACAGGCCCGGCCCCGCAGCGCCGAGCCCCCGATGTGAGCCCCGATTCACGGCCCCGAGCGCCCGATGTGAGCCCCGATTCACGGCCCCGACAATGGCAGCTCTGAGACGGGCGCGGGGAGCCGGCCCCAGACCCTCCCGCCGCCCGCGCTCCGCCGCTCTCGCACAGCCGGGATGCAGAGCCGAGCGCGCTCCTAAATTAGCTTTACCATAAATCTTTTAGGCTCTTAAATAAATAAGTAAATAACACTGCTCCCTTTTGCCCTCTTTTCTTTTTTTTTTTTTCCTTTTTTTTTCTTTAGCATGTAACTCCTCATCAGCCTCAAGCCCTTGGACTTCCCTGACAGCAGTAACAGGAGAACCGTTGAGTCTGAATTTTAAGGGTTTTGGTTAGGTTTTTTTTCTCTTTTTCCCTCTCGGCAGCAACTCGCTACTTTCAAACTTTGCACAAGGCTTTGGGTTGGTTTGCTTCCCTGCTTTCAAATGGCATTATGATTTTAATCAAAACGGACTGGTTTCTGGGGAAGGCCAGAGCAAACTGGGACGGGGAGGCGGCTCGGCTGGGCGGTTTACAGCAGTTCAGAAGAAGGTTTTGTAAACAAACACGGCTCAGAGGTAGAAAAGCAAATACAGTGGGTGAAATTTGGCCTCCTCCAAAGGCGATGGCACGGCTCAATGGGGCCAGTATTTTTACATCCACACACAACTTTTCCTCCAGCAAGCACAAAACCAACAGAGGCACAGCAAATGGAGAAAACAGCTCCAAAACTGCATTATTATTATTATTGTTGAAACAACTTGGTGCTGTCAGGCAAGAGCAACTAAAACATAAGTAATGACTGAGTACAGGGAGCAAACACCCTCACGGGTTTTCTGGCTAACAGAAACCTCCTGCCACTCAATCTGCCCCAAGCACAGGGCAGCATCGTGGCCCCTGAGCTGGCCCAGAAGGGCTCCCCCAAGCAGGGTCACAGGCCCCCTTGGTGCTGATCAGGGCTCCTGCACAGCAAAACCTCAGACACAAAGGTTTATCCTTCTGTTAGCCAGATATTTCACTTGTAAAGTCTGGGGAAAAAAGGGGAAAATAAAGGAGAATTAGACAAGGTTGCAGGATTGGGCCATTTGAGGCAAATAAGACAGCAAATTCCCCTAGAATCAGTGTCAGTGCTCCTCTGGCCATTTCCACAGGCCATGATTCCAGCGAGGAGCCCAGGCTGGGCTGTGTATGGCACTTTCCCAGCACAGCACACACAGGCAGAGCACTGAGCCTCTGCACCTGCAGCTCTGTCACGCCACGCACAGGCACACCTGAGTGACAGGAAGAGAAGCTGCTCCCAGGAGGAAGAGATGCACACTCTTATTAAAAAGCAGAAATTAAAGTCCCCTTGTTTGGCTTGAACCTGTCCCATTTATTCTCCACCCCACTTCACCGTGCTCAAACACATCGCGCACCTGATGCTGCTGGGGAAGGGGCCAAACCCTGAACCCCGACAGAGCTCACCCTGTGAACCTCACTGAGGTGAGAAAGGGCTCCCAAAGCAAACCCTGACTGAATCTGGACCAGGGTGAAGCGAAAAATGAGTCAAGGACTGCCAAAACTGTGGGCCAGTTCCTGCCAACACTTCCAGGGCCAGCACAGGGAGCTCCAGCAGAAGTGACCATCCCACTGCTCCTCAAATCTCTGCTAAGGTCTGAGCAAGGCGAGCTCTGAACCGAGGTCTGGGATGCACTGACAGATGCCTTTGGGACTTCTCAAAGCTGGGGAAGACCCCTCCAGACAGGGAGAGCTGCTGTGTGACAGTTTTTGACGTTGGAGCCATAGCCCATCTACCTTTGTCCCTTCCTTCCTCCAGAAATGGGAGCATCAGATTATTAAAAAAAAAAAAATCAAAGGGAAAACATTAATAAATAATAATCAAGATCATCTGCAGTTTTAATGATAAGCTATTTAATGAATTATAAAGTACCTATAACTCAAAGTATGAGACTGTACATTGTCAAAACTGGCATTAAAGTGTATGGAGATAATTAGGCAATAATGACCTCCACAGAGGGCTTTTCCTGGGAATTAATGACCAGTCGGGAGGAGCTGATGGCTCAAGGCACAAGCAAGGGCCATTAACCCCAGCTGGTCATTAATACTCAGGAAATGCCCAGCTCTGAGGCCGTTATGACAAAATAAAGGGGGAGCTGTTATGAATATCTGAATTTGTGGGCTGATGGGAAAGGTGAGGCTTGCAGGTACTCAGGTCCAGCCATCCCTCCAGGCTGGTCCAACCAGCCCTGGTACTCTTGCAACTGGGAATGTTCAGGAGGGCACCCCTGACACAAACATTGGACCCCTGACACCAGGTCTGGGGGCTCTGCCAGCACAAACAGAGCCTGTGAGGCATCTTTGCAACCAGAAAGAGTAAAAAAACCCACAAAACCAGAGGGTTTGTTTCAACTCAATTTTTAAATATTAAATCCTTGTGCTATTAGCAGCTCCAGAGCCCTAGTACCAGGCTCATCTATCTAAGTGGCACGTCGTGTAATGTAAGACACACTTTTGGGATCATCACAGACAAACTCAGCCCCTGGAGCAGCCCTGGGCACCACTGGGAGCAGGACCCCAGAGGCAAAGCAGCCTCATTTCATCCCAAACCCACAGGCACCTCTTCCCAAACTCGTCAGGACTTCAGGGGCAAGTGAAGGAGGAAGAGGAGGAGTGTCACCTTCTGCTGGGACAAAACAAAAGCTGATGCAAAGCTAATCCCCTATGCAGGACTCGCATCCTTCCTGCCACACACGGCACTGCAGCAACGGGCTGGAGCAGCAAACAGAGCCAAACACCAACTCTCTCCTGTCCCCAGGAGGGCATGGAAGAATTTGGGGAGACAGTCCCCTGGGATCGATGCCCCGATTCCCCCTCCCCACTGTAAACAGAGAGAGGAATTAGCCTGGGCTGTTTTGCCGGGTAATGAAGCCCAGCTGCCCAGTGCTCCCAGCCCCTGTTTCTGCTGATCTCCCTGTCCCCTCCCCGACAGCCACCAAGGAAGGGGGGGTTTGTACCTCTGAGAGCTCTGAATCAACATCTCCACTTTCCCCTGGCTGGAGAGGGAGGGGAGGGGGTGTCCATCCCCTGGCACAGCGCCCACCCCACCGCAATTATCCAGCCTTGTTCTAAATAAACCCGCAGGGGAGAGAAGGGACTTGATTTCCCACTATAGCCCCTCTGGTCATTTATTTACCCCAGTGCCATATTCCTGCACTGAACACGCATCAGTGTGCCCGGGGCTGACAACATCGGAGCATTTTTGCCCTGTAGGATCACAGCATATGCAAATCTTCACCTCCACAAACAAATGCATGATGGCTGTAAATATTTCCAAACGATTCTCTGCAGTGATCAGCGCTAATCACGCTGTTTGTGAGAACACAGCAGCGATGATTGTTGGCAAAATAAAGGATCTCTAAGTTTCTTACAATCTGGAAAGGCACCCAGAGCAGCTCAGCCACAGCGTTTCTCCTCAACTGTTTACAATCGATCAGAAGGGGAAAAAAATAAAAAATTAAGTATCCCACTGGCAATGTGGAGTTTCCAACAATTGTACATTAAAACCCGCTATTGCTCAGCATAGGAAAATCACTACATAAGGAAAATTAGTGCTTGTTAGTAGATGTAATATTCAGAATCATGAGGAGAATAAAAGCAGCAATGCAGAAACTGTTATCAGCAGAGGGAAAATTATTCAAGTATGCATTTGAGTAATTCTGCATTTTAATTTAACCCTTTGAAACATTAATCAAACCATGGCTAATTATAGGAATTAAGGAATTAAACGATGGAATCTTCTAAAAGATATTATTTAAAAGGCAGTTTATACAATTACTTGTATAGATGTTTGCTTAAAAGAGGGAAACATTTCTACTGTAATGAAAAGGGTCTTAGAAAATTAAATTAACAAGAGGGGACCAGGCTGATATGAAACTAAATTAGCATCAAATGCAAATTACAGGGTACTTAATGGTAGAAACAGGTGCAGAGCAGGTCCCTAAATGAGATAAATGAATAAAACATCCCTCTGCACAAATGTGGAAGCTGACACAAAGTCAATGATATGAATAATTCAGCAGCCTCAACACTGCTGTTGAGGTCAGCTTTCCTTGACCTTTGAAACAGGAAGTAAAATTCTGTCCAAATTTGAGTGACTGGAAATGCAGCAGTTATTTGTTGAGGGGAAAAAAAATAAAATTAAATTTAAAAGAAAACAAACAGAAAATCCAGATTTTAAAAAAAGAGAGAAAACCAACAAAACCAAACCCACTGAAAATACAAATCCATGTGTGAAAATGTATATAACACGTACGAGAGATTTTAGGTCATGGTATGATCTAAACATGTTCAGAGCTAAATGGTTTCATCTTTCCAAAAATAGTTTAGTTGTGCTAAAAGGGATATTGAGTCAAAGTCGTCGTATTCTATGAACTAAAGAAATCAAATCATTTATAAGTAGCTGTTCAAAGCTCAGTGATCAGTCATTTTCTATGAAATAAACTTTTTTAAAAGGAACAGAAAGATTTCTTTTCTTGACTTTTTACCTAAGCGACCAATTTAGTCACTATATTGCATTTCAAACATTGAGAAGTCACAATTTGAACCTCACAACCACCCTCACAACTGTGTGTAGAGAAACACAAGTGTGCGGGAGCGTGAGAGAACCTTGAAAGTAGAAAATATTCATTTACATGCATTTTATATTGCTATCGAAAAATGTAAATAAACCCTAGAAACAAATCCTTGTATTCCAAAGAATGAACACTTCTCTCTTAAAGAGACAGAAATATAAAGCAGCTGCCTTAAAGCCAGTGGAATATCTCCAAATTTACATCCTTATAACTAAATTAAGATTTCTGTGCCTTTCCCTATGACAAAATACTCAGCTAAAAAGCACAGCTTATATAATTTCTGACTACATGTATGCTCCTAATTTTAAATTGAATTTGTCACTAAAACAGATTAATAAGTTATGACAAATAACTAGTTTCTCCAAGCTGGAAGAAAGGAAGAACATCACCCCTGCAGCTTGTCTTCTAGGGCAACAAAAGGTGTTAAGACAGCAGAAGTTCTCTCTGCTCTTCCCTTTGTCACATTAATCTCCCTTAACCTGCTTACCTGTCACCTGCAGAACTTGTGTCTGATATAGTTATTTGGCTTGGTTTCTATTAATTTATTTTATTTTCTCTGTTTTAGGCAGGTGAAGCCAGGAATGGGATTGCAAGGGTGCACCTCTGCCTCCAGAAACTTTGGTGAGGAGTTCAGGCCAGCCCTGGCAGCAGCCACCCTTGAGATGCATATTAATGAGATAAACAAAAAAAAACCCCAGCCCTGATGTGTCATAATCCCTCGTGGCCAAGGCAGCAGGGGCAGTTTGGGGGCTGAGCTCGGGCTCTGCTCAGCACCGGGGTTTCTGTGCAAAGTGGCTCCCTCCGAACGCCGGCTCTGAGAACCCAGCTGGTTCTCATTTCCAAACAACCAGTTTCTCTATCCCCAAGTGCTAAAGAAAATAATCCCAGCAATCCATGACTACACGCTTTCACAGGGACAGCAGTGAGAATTTGATTGTAGAGATAATTAAAGTCATTCCTGAAACTTCCAAGGAAAAGAAGTGGGGGGGGGAGCAGAGGGGGCCAACAGGGACAACGATGCTCATGTTTAGCTCGTGTTTAAATTAAAGTAAGCTCGGAGAAGTGGGGGGGCACACATTACTTTTGGGGAATTTATTTTCCTGAAAATTCTCTCTTCTTCACCCTAACAGTTACAATATTTGCAAAGAAAATGTAATAGACTGTGGCAAGTAGGAAGATTAGAGAGAGGTTTGGAGCCTGGCTGTTCCTAATTTGGCAAGAGTATCCAGAGGGAAATGCTTTCACATTCTGGTAAACTTGAATAAAATTACGTACAGCCACTTCGATTAGAAGGGTTTAAAGGGAAATGATACCATAAAAGCAATAAACCCCACTGCTATCTGCTTCAAACACTGAAAACATCTTTTTAAAATTAATGTTTCCTGCAGCCCTGCCATGAGTTAGGTCTGAAATAATTTTAATATTAACAACACTCAGGAGCAGGTCAATCTAGAGCCAATCACACGACTGCATTAGTCTTCTACATCTTTCCAAATGTCCTCTGCATCTTTCCAAAACAGTGGAGTAATTTACACCACTCCAGCTGGTGTAAATCAGCAGGGTGTCCCTGGCATCAGGAGAGATGGGAAGCACTGGCCTCACTGAAAAATAATCACAATGATGATGAGTAAAAGGGGAAGAAAAAAAAAAAAAAAAAAAAAAAAAAAAAAAAAAAAAAAACCACCAAAACCCAAACAACAAAAAATTAAAGCTTGCTCCCAGGAAAGCTAAATTGTACAACCCCCGTGTCACACATCTGCTCTGACCCTCGCCATCCTGAAATGGGTGTGAAATTCAGAGATGGAGAGAAAGAGTTTAAAGCACTTGTAATCTCTCCGTCTGCACTATCTGCCTTGAGCAGGAAGGAGGGATCCGCTCAATGAGAGCTATTCAGGGCCTCTCAATTAACCTGATTAGTTCAGCACGCTGCTCTCATGAATGACACCTTATCTTGGAAATGAAGGAAGAAAACTTCCTTCCTTCTGGAGACACAGGCGGCCCCTACAGCCAGCGCAGCGGCGCCCGCGGGCCAGCTCCCCATCTCCCCGGGGAGCTGCTTTTGGGGTGGCTGGGCCAGGCAGGCCAGGCAGGGAGGGGATCCCCCTCTTTGAGGCCCATCCAGGCACACGATGGGATTTGGTGGCAGGGTGAACTCTCCCGGCGCTGGCAGGCCCGGGGGTGGTCGCAGGTACCGCGAGCCCCGGGGACGCTGCCGCGCTGCGGAGTGTCGGAGTCTGGAACTCGTTTCACAGGTGACAGATTAATGAGCGATAACTGGGTTACCATGGCAAAAAGCATTCCCAAAATTCTCTTTTGTTTCCCCGAGAATAGTCTCCCTATTTTTTTTTCCCCCCCCTCCAAATCACGCCACTCTGCAATAACACAGATATTTACTAACAGCGTGTTATTCTTTCAAGTGCGGATGTCAACAAGGCTGATTGTTACACACAAACTCCAAGGATTAATCAGGGAAAACAGGTATCTCAATTACAATTATAATGCTGAAAACTCAAATTTATGAATGGCCAGCCAACTTTGAAGACATTTATTAGGGAAATTCCGATGACTTCAAAAGTATTAATGTACTAATGAAACATTAGGGCATGATGTATTAATGTTCTTGTAATTTCTGACAAATTGAGTTACCATTGTCACAGCAGGGCAATCCTTCAGGAAAAAAAAAAGGAAAGTTCCTCTCTCCTGCCACGTGGTACACGACAGATGACAATTTATGTACACATAATGGGGTTCAGCAAGAAGTTTTCCTCCTACACCCTGGTACAGTTTATTCCATTTTTCAGAATGCCAGAGCTATTATGGAGCTCACTGTGCTTTAAAAAAAAAAAACCTAGAGATTGTCTTGCCTAAAGAGCTCCATAGGGCAGAGACTCTCCCACTGTGCATTCCTCACTCAGCAGCCTCAGAGTCCAACAGGGCCCAGTAACACCAGGCCGTGGTACCAACTGGAAGACCCAGAGATAAGAAAAAAAGCTTTACAGAGCTGCTTTTAACACATAAACCCCAGCATGAGAAACAAATTCTGCCCCAGACCACAGAAAACTCCAGGGCATTCCTTTGTAACACAGCCAAATTTCATAATTTTTCTTTAAAAAGGGGTAAGTCCTGATCTGAGCTGCAGGCCCTTTCCTTCTCCTGTCTGTAAAACCCCCAGAAAGATATTCCAGAGGGTGGACTCCTCTCTGCAGCCAAATCCCAGCTCCTGCAGGACTCTGCTGGCGATGCAGAGGCACCTGGAGCAGCTGGGAGGAGAAGCAACCGTCAGATCTTAATAGCTCTGAGTGTGGCTAATTTTATTCTTCTTTCAGAGCAAAGAACTTCATAATGAATCCAGAATACATTTTTTCTCTCCTTGTGTCATCTTTCCACAAAATTTGAACTAGGTAAAGTGGTTTTTAACATCCACTTATCAAAGTGACTTAACATCTGGGAAGTCAGCCAATGGTTATGTAGTGATGCAGATGCCAAAAAACCCAACTGAAGGATTATATTGAGGGAGTTTACAGAGGCGACCTGACTCAACTGGGTGGAAGTTGATTGGTATCCTGCTCAGGAGAGCCTGAGAGTCTCCCTGCAAAACCATGGATGAAAATTAAAGAAAAGTATTGTGTTTTAAATAGCTTATTCTTAACCCATTGTAGACACTGGCTGTATCCTGTACCAGTAACTTTTTCTGCAAAGACAGATTTTCAATCAACAGATGAAGAGTTTGTCGAAGTCCAAAAGGAGATGAACAGAAAATGATTTTCTGCCTCTGACAGTCGTTGAGACAAGACTAAGAGGAAGATCATTTTCTGATTGCTAGACACTCACACTGGAATATTAAGTCTTTCTAACATTTAGTTATATAAAATTAATCGGTTCCAGGGTCACAATCCTGTCACTCGAGGGTGTCTTCTTTTTTTTTAATTAATCTTTGAAAAAAATGACCTAAACATTCAGCTAATTGAATTATGTGTTTAGCTGAATGGTTGCAACTCTGGTTAGAAAGTCAAGGTGAGAGGAGCACTAGGAAAACCCAAGAATCAAGCAAGCCTGTATGACCCTGGCATTGTAGCATCACCTTTTTTTTTTTTTTCTCTCGGTAGCCCCATTTTTCATCTCTTTCTAGCCCAGCATGGCACTGGAAGAATTAAAGAAAACAATAAAAGAACAACAGAGTGTATAGGGTAGGATTTACTGGCATTTACTTTTAATTCTATGGTCCTTTGCTCTGTGGCTTATCAGCCCTGTGTCAGCCCTTTTTCCTCCTTTATATTTCATGAGGGGACCCACATGCTGGTACTGAGAGACAGAGCCCAAGTGTCTGTAAGCTTTTTGTCAGGTAAAAAGAGAAGAAAAAGGAAAGGAACAAGAGGAAAAGCAAAGCTAAGAGGCATCTATTAGATGTCACTAGGCTTTTGTATTCATGTCAATGATTCAGGATTAGAGTATTTGAAATAATCTTATTGAGAGAACTCAAAAGCCCCACAGAGGGAAAGCCTGCTCGGTAGCATATGGCAGAGCAGCAGACAATATCTTATTAAGGATGTGTTAGCTAACACCATTACTTTTTATATTACATTACTGAACTCTGGTGCCTCAGCCCGTTAGCGAGATGCCGTAGTTGTGGAATGCCAGATTGGACGTGTTGTTACAAACCCAAAAAGATTTGGCCGGGCCTCCTGGCACGGCAGGGAAGGGGGGGGTGGCAGTGGGATGCTGCTCCCTCAGCCCTCCCCAAAGCCCTGGGAAGGGGAAATGATGTCCCCGAAGGAAGGGGACAGCACTCATTGCCCTCCCACCCTCCCCACCTCTCTACCCTCACTTCGGGTCACCCCCTCTCTGGGAAAAACAGGGGGTACAGAGGGCAGCTGCTGCTCCAGCCCCAACAAAAAATCCCAAACTATTGCCAGACTCCACTTCTTGTCAGATGAAGGGAATTTAATTTTCTTATAGTGAATGCTTTTAGTCTAAAAATCTTTCTTTGCTCTTGGACAAAAGCTTGTAATTGGAGAAATAGCTCTTTTTCAAGTTATCTTCATCTGCCTACACCTTTAGAGGCAGCAAGAAACCAAAGACAAAACAGCACTGTTCATAGCATTTCAATGATTGCTCTGAAAGCCTCTATATCTGGGTCACCTTACTACAGTCCAGTATGTAATTTCAGTGACTTGATATAAAGCCTTTTAATAACTAATTTCATATAATTCACATATTAACAGCAACAGAAAATTTGTATTCACATTTCCTATTTCCAGACACCGTTTTTAAAAAGTGGGTAGAAAATTATTCATTCCACTTTCGAAAGAAAAAAACCTCTAAAATACTGTCCTTAGCAATAAAAGTAAACACTCAGTTGATACAGTAATATATTCTGATCACAAACTACCTATGCAAAGTTGCTAATGTGACACACTGGGAACTTTGTATGGCTTTTCTGTACTTTTCCAGAACTGTTACAGAAAAAATATCATGATGTTACAGAGAAAGAGGAAAATTCGTACCAGCATTTCCCACTACTACTACAGAGACTTGCTGCCTTTTGAGGATGGCGTTAAAACCATTTCTAGAAACTTAGTCCTGATTTGCACAGTAACCTACAAGTGATTCTTACTCTCTTTCAACTTTATTAGTTAGATGTTGTATTAAAATTAAATACTTCCAGCAGGCAGAAGTGCCTGTGAATTTAACACAGTTATTTTAATAAGTGTGGCCAATTACTTATAAGAATATATTTTGGTGGCTGGAGCATGCAAACATTTATGAAAACTCACATAAAGAAAGCTACTCACACACCTCAGCTCCTGCAGAATAAAGCTTGGGTTTTGTTTTTACCCAATAAACGCTGGGATAGAACCGAGATACATTTTTCATGTTCAGAAGAATTTTAGCTAATCTGCATTAAAACTGAGGATGATCTTTGCAAATACATTTTCCCATTGCTCTTATTCATGTATGCATTCCCACTGCGACAGCAAATATGGAAATAAATCAGGTGTTAAGATGGAAGAGGAAATTTATCCACTCCAGAAACTCTGTGTATATATATATATATGCATATGAGAAAAAGACATTTGGGGGTTTTTTCCCCCAAAAAAATCCCCGCTCTTGAGAGAAAAGAACTGGTACTGAGCTGCATGGAGCCAGGGAGCCCACTGTGCCCAGCACATCCTCACTGCTGCAGGACATGCTTTGAAGTCGGAGTTCATATTAAGAAATCGATAGGTATGAAGAGCACATTTGAAGTTTTGCGACAAAAAACAAAGGGATGGATCGCCCTGCCAGGCCCTGGGCTCCTACTGGGAGCAGAGCACTCGGAGCTTTCCTGGTGCTGCTGGAGGTCACGGCACCAAACTTTTTAAAGCACCTCCAACCTCAAATGCCCAAATCCTGCCACCAGAATGGAGCAGCAGAGTAATCCATGAGGTCTCAGATTCCTTTGCACAAGAAAATCCACGCGGTCTTCAGGACGGACTTTGAGGACTAAAACAAACCAGTGCAGTCTCCTAAAGTTGTTAACCCCTGCTGAGCAGGACTGAGATTTTCAGGAAGAGCCCAAGGGACTTCCTGACACGGACACGCTGACCTCGGAGCTGCAGGTCCAGCACATCCCATGTGTGCACCCAAGTCACAACTGGCCAAGCCCATGGCTATGGATGAGCACTAACAGTCAAATGCCAAAAGCAGTAATCTTGTCTTCAGTTCCCCTCATCCTCAGGACATTCAACACAAGCTTTTTAGTCTCCATAGAAAAATCTCAATTTTTACTCTGCATCAGGAGAACCATTTCTCTTCAGGAATGGGATCATCTCCCTACTTAGAAATTACAGAGCATTCAGCACAATGAGACTGCTTTGCAATAGAAGCCTCTGCTACGTCACCGGTGATATTAAATAGTAAAAATCAAGCATAAGATCACAGTTAACTAAAGCCCCAAACACTTGCTGTGGATTCAAAAGGCATCACTGAGAGAAGCAAGTAACTATTAGAGCAGTGTGAAATGTTTGCAGTGAAACCCAAAACCACAGAAGACTTGCCTGGTTTGGGATTTAATAACAAACTGAAAACTCAGAACAGGTTTGCTGACAAACTCACAAACTTTCTGAGTGAAGCTCAGACCAAATTAAGGTTTTGCATAATACTTCTGAGATGATACAAAAATTCTTATACTTGGAGGCAGAGAGAATAATAAGCAGAACAAACAATAAGCAGAAGCTGGTTTGACCCTGACCAAGTTCATCCAGCCCCAAGAGCAAAATAAAGGAATTTATAAGCTGCAGTGATATGTGCCAACCCCAACAGGCTGAAACCAAGAGATTTTTGCAAGAATCCTTGCAAAGTTACCCCCAGCTCTAGTGATTTCATCACCAGAAAGAAGACTGACACCACATGCATGAGGAGCACCCGTAGAGGGGCAAGCATTCAAGCCTGAATCTCAGTGTGAGAAGCATCTACTGATCAGAGTCTCCCATTTATCTCACAACAGCTCAAAATGCCTTTGGTTGCCTAAGTCATGTGGGAAATGTTCTGGGTAATGCTTCTCAGCTGCATCAATCACAGCCAAATCCTGGAGGATGTGTTTGGGTCCCTCCCCGCTCAGAAATGTGTGGGTTCACAGGCTCCCGGAGCTCACATGAAGCTCTTGAGGCCAACTTCTGTCTCTGAACACCCTGCTTAGAGGCCCAGGGGGTTTAGGCAGCACAGCCTTAAAAGACAGCCTGGGAGACATTTCTGTGCAGTGCTGGGGGTAGCTCTGTCACCCAGCTTCTGCTCATTTGACTCCCTCCCTGATGGATCAATAACTCCCATCTGGCTCTGGAAGGGGTACAGCAACAAGGGGGGCACTTTCCAGCACAAAATTCCAGATAACGGCCAAATATTCAGGCCCAAGGACATTTTGTACCTAGGTCTTGATGTCTATCAGAGTGCTCCACGCCCGCCCTCCTGCTCCTTCTGTGTGGAAAACCCACCCACGGACCCAGCAGTGATGGGACCCCCCCAGGCTCCCACAGCCCCATCCCCGGTGCAAGCAAGGGGGGAGCAGGACACCAGCAGATACAGCTTTCCCTGATTCCACACAGCCAAGTTCTGGTACTGAAAAGGCCATGGGGACAAGGATATGACCAGGACAGGGCAGGAACTGGCACTCCTGCCAAGAGGCCACTGCCAGAGCACCTGGCAGCTCCTGCCACTTCGCTGACACCAGTGCTGTGACGAGCCCAGCTCCCTGTAGGCTGGTGGGATCAGCTGCAGCACTGACCCCATCCCCTGCAGCAAAGCATCCCTTAGCAGTTCCCTCCCAAGCAAAACCCACCTCATCCCCTCACCAGAACCTCTCCTGGAGGGCCAGTTCTTCCTGCATCTCCATCCCCCTCCCTCCAGACATGGAAAGCTACTGCAAAACACATTATTTGCCACATCTACCTAAGAAGTGTGTGTGGGGGGAGGATGCAGGGAGTGTGATACAGTCCTCCCCGTCACTTTTCCACCTGCCTGGTATTTAGGATGAAAAGATGACCAGGCCTGTAAAATACAATCCACTACGTGATGACTTGAGAAGAAGTAAAACAGAGGTAATGACTTTTCATGTCATTGCACTGTGAAATCCTACCCACAAACATAAAACTTTTCAGGTTACAAACCCATCTGTAGGTGGGTTGGCTGAGTGTGCTGGGGACAGGTTACAGAGAGCCCAGACAAGCATCCTGCACATGTTGGAAGCACAGAGGCCTTTCAGACACTGGTAGGAAGTCATGCATTAAAATGTACTTTGGTGTCATCTAATAACAAGGCATAGGAAACATTACAACCTCCAATCCATGAGTCCCCACTCTGCTCTATGGACAAGAGCTGTGATGGCACTGGAAAGGCACAAACCTCCTCATTGCTCCCAAATTGCATCCAAAATGCTACATGAAGACCTCCAGTGTACTACCAGAACAGGGCCAGAAGAAGCCCTGGCCATCCCCATGGTGTCCTGCCCCCAAAAAACACACAGTCCCTCCCAGGGGAGCTCCAGCATGAAGCTCCTTGGCTTCTACCTCACCTAAAGATTATCAATCCAAAAGATAGACAGTGGCCAGATTCTCACCACAGGTCCTGCCTGTATTGGTAAATACTGGCAAAGCCAATTCCAGGTCATTGCCATCAGCCTGCTCAAGTACTCTGGGAAGAAGGAAAATTTGGGATGAGCCAGCAACTGTCTGTTTTCAGCCCTTTTTCCACACAATGTCTCAAGCAGGATATATATGATATATATGGTATATATCTTTTCTGCCACTATATTTGGGATTGCAGTGGTTATTCCTACTTTATCAGTCAGTAGGTCTCCTATTTACTGGATGCAGCCATAAAAGGTAAAGAAGCCCCAGCAGGCACTGGTAACACCATTAAATATCGGTCCTGACAATGGTGAATGGGGTTTAAAAGTTTGGAACAGAGTGCCGAGAGAGGAGCCTTTTTCCTGAACCAAGGAATAACATAAAGCTCCACTTTCTCCCCTATGTGACTTTTGTCATTATCATCTTTTCTGATTCTTACAAAGCAAACCTAATTAGGAAGCTCTCTCATTAGTCTTCCAGAAAAATTAGCACAGCTTATGCTAATTACTCCTGTAAAATTTAATAAACTCGTTGAAATGGGAATAGTCTAATGAGGTTTTATTTATTGAACTAAGATAACTGTAAGGAAAAAGGTTAGGACACCAGGATATCCAGAGTGGTAATAAAACTACAATTTATTCAATTTCTTCACAGGAATTTTATTGCAAACCTTTTAAATTCAAATATGAGTTACAACTTGAAAGTTAAATCAATCTAGAATTTAATTTAATAACAGGAAGTGCTCTGTGTTTTCTTTAAGTGTGATTACAATACAGCCCTGCCACTGCACTCGTAGGAGGAATTGTGCATTTGTATTGTGACAATAATACCCCTTTTAAAATGAGTTCCTGTTCATCAAATCTTCATCTCAACACATGTAACTGGATTAGTGATAAAATATACAGGCTATGCTAAGAAGATGATACAGACACAGAGAGGTTTCCAAGAAACTTCCTTTGGATGACTGCTCTGTAATCATAATAGATTTATTTTGTTCTCCAGAGAAAATTTAAATCACTATTTTATATAAGTATAAATTTCTTTAGGTCCTTTCGCTGCTGTATTTGCTGATACTGTAATAGAGCAAAGTATAAAACAATTTTATAAATAATAAAGTCATATCCTTGTGTTTCAAACACACCTACAGACTTTCTTTCTTAAGCCCCACATTTTCATTAAAGAGAAATATACAATTTGATTTCACATATATCCAGGGTTTGAAGAAGAATACAACACATGTTAACTTTGAAGTTGCCCAACAGCCTCTTCCCTAGGTTCACCAAACCACCACAAAGCCAGAGCCCTCTCTATCCCAAGTCTCTCCAGCCTCATCAAAGAGAATTAATCAATCCAAAATAGTTTTCCAACTTGTCAGAGGAGGATAGCATTTCCATGTAAGTACATATGTCAAAAATCCCATGGATAGATTCTATGTTAAACTCTATGTTAGGTCAGAGTCTGTGGATTCACAGGATTTGATGCAAGAGTCAGATTAAACCCATAGGCAAAGACTTGATCAGAGCATCAGGCATGCGGGAGTGCTTTAGCCCAAATGGTAAATGAACTCTCTAAGCTCAGTGCAAATAAAAATAACTAAATATGGCTTTGCATATCAATTGACATAATAGTTAAAAACTGTGTGCATGGAGAAGTGACAATGGAGCACAACCAAACACATGGCCTGACTTGTGCAGGCATTTTAACCATAGAACCATTATAAAGGACTCATTTTAAGGTAAAAAGGCTCCGTATAAATCACTTCATCCTTTCCAAACCAAAGGGGACAAGAAAAATGAATAGGATAAATGTCACTAGAAACATCACTAAAGCCACTAACTGTATAAAGCACACACTTGCTCGGCCTAAATTGTTTGAACTAGCCCCGGCCAAGAAAAGGTTTTAAGTACCCTACTGGGACAGATGCGAAGCGGCAACAATAGAAGCCACACTAATGCAATCCAGGTAACACAATCCTGTTTCAAAAACACGGGGAGGGCTAATTACAGTACTGCTGAGTCAAATTTCTTATGCCATTGCAACCCACAGGAACAGGTCAAAATCAAGTGTTATTCAAACCACAGTCATATCAACCTTCTGTATCAAAGTCACAATTTAAAACCAAGCGAAGAACTTAAAAGCTTAACCCGTTCACAAGCCAAGTGTGATTCAGTGCGGGTGGCAAGGCAAGGTTTGCATTATCAGCTTTGAATTGTGTTTAGCTTGCATTTTAAGAAGAAACTTCAAAATTGGTAACTATTGCGTAAGTTCATGTAAAGACTGAGGAATGGATCACTGCTAGGAAGCTAAAGCTGTTTTTTTCCTGTACCTATTTTCCTCATTTTGCAGGAAGCACGTAACAGACAGCATCTCTGGCTTTCAAAATTTAAAATGATTTGCAACTGGCAGTTTTGCATACTAGATAGTTAAACAAAATATTTCTGTAAACCTGCCATTAGCATCTTAACATCTCACTTTCCAGTAGAATGAAAAATTCATGTGAATTTTGTAGCTTTCATGTCGCTCAAAATGCCACTCTAACGCCATGTTTATAGTGTTCAGCTCTGCAGCATGCTTATAAAACACAGCTCCGCACAGGTTTCACTGGGGGGTTTTCCCCCCACACACACTTTCTCTGGTGCTACCTGATGCTCAGAGAAGATGAAAATACGCCTAGTTAAAATAGATAGGGATATCTTCTGAGATTTAAACACTCTCAGGGTTACTTATTACAGCTAATCAAAACATCTGCTATAAGCATCCAATATATGCACTTTCCTACCCAACCCATCCAAGAACTGGGAGCTGGGAAGAGCACAAGGCTCTGGACCACTCCTCATGTGGGGCCCCTCAACATATCAAACCCTCCTCACCTCCTTTCATAAAATGGATGCTTTAAACTTCATACAGCACACATCACTCAGACAGCAATGCAAGGAGAGGCACGTGCTCTGTGCCCTCACCCCCGTGTGTTTGGGTGGCTCCCTTTGGGGTTCCTCTATCCACAGATCAGTGCAGGGTGTTGCTCTCCCCAGCCCTGACAGACACTTTTGGTGCTTCGTGGCCATTTGACTCCTCTAGAGTAATGCTGCACAATGCCCTGGCTATCCCACACGGCTTTGGACAACACATTTGGACGATTAAAATGTAAAAATGGCTCTTTGGCTACCATTTTGCATAATTGGCAAGCAACAGAAACTACACATGGCTCAGAACAACTAGAATAGATGTATTGTACTTCAATGATTTACTCAGTGATGTCAGATTAGCAATATGGATCTGTTTAAAAACACAATAATTAAGACAGGCAAAAATGAATTAATCAACTGACAATACAGTCAAAATAGTATTCCAACCAGAGAAAATAAGAGGAGGGAAAAAACCTTACATTGCAGATCTATTTTCTTAACTGTTTTTATGCATAAATAAAAGCCTTAAAATGTAGATGGATTGCATCCAACAGAACTACAGTAGCTAAGTGATAATGATTCAAACATTTTTCAAATAAAAGTTAAATATTTATAAGCACCCAACCACATTTCATAAATCACAAACTATTATTATTTTATTCCTGAAGCTTCCCTGGCATAGCATGTGAATTGAGTCACAGAAAGTCAGAAAGAAAAATCTCCTCTTTATGCACATGAATCTGTTACAAGAGCTGGAGCCCTCCACAGAGCAGGGAGCTCCAGTATCCCTATGTTGTTCCACATATGGCCTTTCCAAGGCAATCACAACTGCAAAGCACAACTAATTCTGTATCAAAAAAACCCAAAATTTCATCCGTATATCCTCCTAATTCTTCCCCATTAGCAACACAGGGCAGGTGTTTCATTATAATGAGGAGAAGGAGGAAGAAAAAAAAAAAATGGAAGGAAACAATAGCAGTCCTTACCTGTCAATTATCACTGGATCTGATGGAGTCTCATTTCTGTTGCCACAGCTTTTCTTGTCACAACAGCGGCTACAGAGCAAAAGCGAAAGGATTTAGTGCGACCATTACACTGTAAAATCATCATTACGAACATGGTGGGTTCAAATTGCCGGCTCGAGTTACCCTGCCGGCCCTGCCTGCAAATCAGTCAAATGTACTGGGTCACATATGGGTTAATTACGATGTTTAACTTCTTGCACAGCTGGTTAGCAACAGAAAATATAAAAAGAGAGGGGTTTTGCCCCTTTCACAAATAATAATTCAAGGATCGCCCGAAACAGGGAGAGCTGCCTATTTGTAGCCTCTTTTCCGTGGGGTTTAACAGTTGCCCCGCAGATGCTGGCACACAAAATAAGGCAGATTTTTCCCTGCTGAGCCTGGTTTTTACATTTGCTTAACGCTTGTGTTACACATCCACAAGATACTCCTGCTTCCATACAATTCCCAGCTACTGGCAAACCTCCCCCCAAACTCCGAGAGCACAATTATTCTCCCTCTAAGAAACACTGGCGTTAATGGGGGAGCTAAAATGCAAGCACCAGCAGCAGCATTTTATGCTCGAGCGCGCCTGTTTCCCCAAGTTTTCCGAGCATGTTAATGATCACTAATGCCACGGAGAGCTCTGCTCCGGCGGCTGGTGCCCTGCACCAGGTCAGATACAAAGCAGGCATGTGAAATATAAGCTCCGTCTCCCAAAGCACTGCTCCATGGCTGACCTCGAGGCTGGGATTCTTTTTGAACTAAGGCGGTTCATTGTTTCCTAAGAAAAGTCAAATTGTTGTTTTTTGATGATTCCTTGTCAGGGGTTGTTTTCCGTAAGGAGGCATAAATATATTGCAGGTGAGTTCATGGGTGAGGTACACATTGCTGCTCCAGGTGGGAATCCCTCCTGGTGCCTCTGGAGCTGTGGCAGGGAGCTGCCCTGCTCTTCCCACCAGCCCATCTACACCCACGAGACCAAACCACAGCCACAAAGGTCAGAAAAGCCTTTAGATTTCACCCACCCACTCACCCCAGGGAGGAAACCCTCATCTCACAAGGAAAGCTCCTGTTTGTTGATGGCCCTTAACAGAAAATCCCCCACTGAAGTCAAGGCTTCAAGAAATAAAAAAAATAAATAAATAAATCAAGAAGCTCCTGACTTTCCCAAGTCCTTCTTGGTCCCCAGGGATCTGCTGGACAAAGCCTGGGCAGCTGCAGGGACCCCATCCCACGGTGGCACCAAGTGTCAGGCAGTGAGGACCACCCTGGCTGCTCTCCCTGGCCAGACCTGAGCACATCTCCCTGTTCAATAAACTTTCTGGTCAACCTCAACCACAACCAACCAAAATCTTTGGAAACCACTAAGTTTGTTCCCAGTGGCATCCTGGGAACTTGCATTTCGCCCAGATTTCAGCAGCTGTCGGGAGGGACCACTGCTCACTCTCCCTCTCAGATGAACTGTTTTCATTTCCCCAGAAGGTGGAGGAACATCGGGGCAGGAAGAAGCCCTCAGAAGTGCCACACTATATAAATAGCCCTGTTGGGAGTATGACAAAGGTTCTCTTGTGTTGCTGAACAATAGAGTGAATAATATACAGTTACCCACCAAGATTAGCAATAAAGCAACTAACCACACTAAAGATAACAAAAAAGGGGCCTTTTACAAAAACAGCCTGTTTAAACACGGCTTTAAAAAAAAAATAATAATTTTGTTTTCAAAGAGAGGAAAATACATAATTCTTTTCACTGCAAAAAGCTTCAAGGCAACTATTCAGGGCTAAAACTTTTCACAGTTAACACATGTGCGGTATCTTCATTTCGGTGGAAGTCACATTGTTTGGGATTGCCAAAAAAAACTGCTTAATTTTACAGCACAATACCACAATTGATCCACCAGAAAATGCCAGAGCCTTGGCACACTGAAAGTATTAAAATTTAGGAAGGAAAAAAATATGCTGTAGGTAAATAGTCATGGGGACGTTCGGGGGCTTTTTTGCCTATAAAAGGACTTGTCATTGGAGTGCAGCTAGAATGTGTGGGGTGAGAAAATTTACCCACAAACAAGGCAATAAAAACTGCTAATCATTTTTAAATGATTAAAATGTAATTAGAAACAGAGTTGGCACAAGTTAAGACAGTGCAGTTCTTGTGACTGAAGCGAATCAGGGCTAGTCCTGACATTCTCCCAGCAGACTGGAGGGACAGAAATTGCCACACTTACTCAGGCAAGCAAAGGTTCCCAGGCTCCCAGCACGAGATGGGCAGATACCGCCATCCACGCACCACCAGGCTCAGAGGGTGGCACCTTCCAGGGCATTAGCCCAGAGGGGGAGGCAGCCACAGGGGCCTGGGGACAGGGACACCTCGGTCTCACCTCCTGCCACGAGTGGGATGGAGTCAGGCACTGATCAGTGGGGACAACCTGGCTTTGAGAGCAGGGAAAACACTTCACGGCTCATCAGGTGGCCCCTTAATTGAGGCAGAGCTTCCCAAAAGTGCACCCCAATAGTCCCAAGTGACAGTAGAACACCTCACTCTTGACCACCATCTGAGGGTGATGTGGAAGGGCTGCATGGCTGATACATCCCACCATCTGATGGCTCTCTGGCACGAAAGGAGGCCCTGAATGTTCCTTCATGATGCAGAGAATTATATTTTAAAATTTAGTTTGCCTTTTGGTCTCCCCCCCCCTCCCCCCCGCCACAGCAGAATTGGAGGCCTCTTCACTCTAATCTTTCTGTGCAGAGAATTAAAACATCATGCAGATCTTGAGTTTCAGACCTGGTTAAAAGTGCTTTTAATTCAATTTCCCTCAAAAGCTTTGGCTTTTAGTGCCTACTTAGCACTTGGAAATAAGTTCCTAAATATTCAGCACCCTTTCTCCTTTCCCTGAAAGAATTTTAAAATTCCCAGGAGCTTCTCCAAACCACTCAGAAACCCTCCAGCTCCCAGCAAGGCTCTGTGCAAGAGCAGGGAATGCCAGCTCCTTGCAGCCAGGAGGACGAGGACTTGTCTTTGCTGTTCTTCCGTGACACCTCTCCCCAGGTGGGGCCAAAAGTCACGGCTCAGACACAGCACCACGTTGGCCCACAGGAAAAGCTTACAAAAACTGATTTTGGGGGAAGTTTGCTTGTTTTTAAAACAAGCAGTCCTTGATAGCATGCAGCTTCCCATCATTTCCAGCGTCTGCACCCCATCTCTGAGCACCCCGCTGCGTTGTCACCCTCGTGGCTCATTCCCGAGCCCCTCACCATCCCCATCCTGCTCCTCCCCAGGCCACCACCACCTCCAGCTTTTATTGCTGCCTCTCTCCTCACCACAACCCTCTGGGGACCTCCTGCCTTCTTGCTTCCCCATCATCCTCCTCCCCTTCCCCTCTGTGTGCTGGAGGATCCCTACGCGCACTGTCGGGGCCCACAGGACGAGGCCTCCTCACCCCAATGTCTGGCACCCCAAACGCTCCCTTGCCATCCCCACCCCGGCGCGGTGGCCAGAGCATCCCCCGTGCAGGAGCCCTGCTTTTTGTATCCCGGGGACAATGAACAATGAGGAATTCGGGGCCCGTGGCCAGCGCCAAGGCGGCTTTCCGACCATCGGCTGCCAGGCCTGAGCAAGTCGCCAGCGAGGCCGGGTGGGAGATTCTGCACAAGGTCCCAGCGAGGTGGGATCCCTCCCAGCGGTGATGCCATCAGGACAACCCCTGCCCCAAACAGGCTCCTCACCCTGGAGCGTGGAGGTGCGGGACCCCCTTGCCGAAACAGCTGTAAGATCTTATTTTACACAGACAAAACCCATATTTTACTCCAACCTCATTCTCAGAAATCACTGAGCCATTTTAGCTGAAACTTTCCAAAGAAAGTCAGCCTGAGGCTGACACCCTGCAAAGGATATTTCAGCCAGAACAGTTTAAGTTTGGCAAAGCTGTAAGCCACTGAAGGTTTCATAATGGAAATTGTTGAGGCAATATTAACTATAGATGTCCCTCCCCATGCTGCCTACAATACTAATAAATTCCACTGAGGTTGTGAATTCTCCCCAGCTATTAACATTTTCACCAACAGTGTAGATTTTTATATCTGACAAAACACAATGAAATCCTTTGAAATAAACAGCTACCTGAAGCAAACTCTCTCTCAGCTTCACTCTCCTACCACAGCCAGGACTCTCTTATACATTTGAATTCTTTGTCTCCTCCATGCCGTAGCTGTAGTACACTATAAATACCCAGCTTTGTCACATAAATGCAAAGTTTTATTGTGCAGTTAGCCTTGATAGAAAGCACTGCTGAAAGTTGTTTAGAAATTAAATATCTAAAACAAGCTATTTTAAAATACAGAGCCCTCACTATTTCATGTCTGAAATGAAGAAATTTCATCTTAGGGAGAGCAAGCTGTCTTTCACACCATATGGCTAATGGTAGTGCATAGCAATTAGCTGGGCTGATTAATGGGGAACAGACTCTAATTTTATGCTTATAATTGAGGCTGCATTTGCACCCCTGGTGCAAATTCAGCACATCCGAACTTCCACTTACAACAGGCAAGAAATCAAGAGACACAGAATGGTGTGGAGAGAGAATTTTTTCCCCTTCTAGACCCCTAAAGACCATCAGATTTGCAATTTAAAAGCGTGTTAGCAGCACAATAGATGACAGATTTGTGCAATAGGGTCAAGCGGCCTGGTAAACAAACAGCACCCTCTTACACACGTATGGGCACAAAAGGAAATGAAGAATATCAAATATGAGCTGTAAGAAATTTGAATATGTCTCCCCCACCCCCTCCAGAACACAACATTTGCCTACTACAGTCAGTTTGGGTTTTTTCTACCCCTCCACCTTACAGCCATGAAACACAAAGCAAGGACTAGCAGTAAATAAATAGGAGGAGAAGAATAAAGCTTCTGAGCCAGTGAATTTTAGGAACAAAGAAAGTACAAAGTGCTTTAATAAAGGGAATGACTGCGCATCTTTCCACATTCCCAGAACAGAAATAATTTTGTCTCAGTCAAAGTATATTGAACGGCTGTAAATCTGTGATGTGGGCATTTGGTCTTCTGGTTAAAACTCAACCCACTATATAAAGTTTTCATTTACTTCTTACTTTATGTTTCTGAAATATCTGTAAGAAAATTAATTCATCAAAGTAGTTGATTCTGGCTCAGTGAGTTATTCCTAGCACCAAACCTTGCTGGTTAGGGATCAGGAGGACACATCAGCCAGGACTAATGGCAGATTCATACCCTCACACTTGAACATGTGCCTAATTTTACCCATGTGCCCAGTCCCACTGTTTTACTGGTCTGTTACAGGAGAAAAGTAAAAGGCACTTGAGTCTTATCAGGTCAGGGGCCTCCTTTAATATTTCCATGAATTGTTCCTAGCTAGGTATCCAGTGTGAAAGTCGTGCTAATTGGGCCAATGAATTTTAGGGCAATTACAAGTTGTCAGCATGACTGGGATTCCATTTGGAAAGGCAGAAGTGGCCTGGAGTCCTCAGCAAAGCAACAAGGCTCCCAATGGCAGCAGAGGCTCAGGCATCTCTTGGAGACACCGAGCTGCTGATTGTTCTGGAGCTGCAATGGGTTGTCTTTGGTTTCCTGGAAGAAGCCAAACCTACTGAAGGAAGCAGCCTAGAAAAACATGACCTGAAAACTAAAATCCCCCAAAATCTTGCTGCAAGGAAGAATTTGAGGGGGGGCTGTGCAGGGTTTTACCCTAGCTGGCAGAGCAAGGAGAGCAGCTCTTTCTCTGACTTCATCACAGGGTGCTACCCCCCAGCAGGGTTTTATCAGGAGGAGCTGTCAGTGGAGGAGAAAACATTCGATCCCAGGAATTTAAAAAAAAAAAAAAAAAAATTTAAAAAAATTCAACTAACAGAGAAGTTTCCATCTGAGTATTTTGTCAAAGACTCTCCCCTGCCAGGAAACCCTCATCCAAGTTTATTCTTTTAGAAGTGGGTACTAGTTTTTACCCTCAAGTTACTCCTTTTTAGTAAATGTGTTTTGTAAAAGTTACAACGCATGCAATGGCATTTTTACAGTCTTAAAACAACTGATTGTAACAATGAGCTTATGCAAGAACGCCTCGTCTTCCACCAGGGAATTATTTTCTGCCATCGAATAACATGTAACAAATTCTTTTTTCAGACATGCAAAAAACACCCACTAACTTTAATGAGACTGAGAGGTCAAGCTCTCTGAGGTGGCAAAGGGGTCTGTGGTAAAAAGGAAGTAGAGAAGGCTTCACCTATTTCAACCAGCCAGAACAGAGAAGGAAGCAGCTGCAGAAGTTTGGGGGAGAAGATATTTGACTGAATTAAAGTCACCAACCCTAGGCAGGGCAAGAGAGCACAGGGCAGAGCCCAATCTGCATGGGGAAGTTTAAAGAAAATCAAGAAGACAACATCCTTTGCACGGAGGAGCATCAGCTGCTCCGCTCCGGCCGAGCGGAGACCCCACGTGAGCAGCAACCAGGACAAAAGAACCTCCTGACCTCACTCCTTAATGCACATCCAGAAAAAAAAAAAAAAAAATACTATTTTGTCATTTTGCCAAGGAGTTTTTGTTGGGAACTGGGGACAGAGACGTTTATTGCTACAAGAATATAATAGACTGTTAATTTCGGTGAGGAGACCTTTTGTGGGCTACAGTGTCTAAATGAAAACCAGCAGCATTCTGTTAAGAATAACTCCTTATAAATAATTGAAAACTAGTGTGACGACTGAGACCTTGCTGCTAATTACACACACCCCGAACTGTGTTATTTTGGGATTGTTAAATGCAAGAAAGATAAATTTAAGTCCGAAAATAGCTGTAGGTTCAACCTAGATTTTGGGAGACAGATTCATCTTCTCATCACTAATTAACTGGAAGAGGGGTATTTCTTACCTGCACATTATTTCATGCGTGAGCAGAACTCGGCACATTTCTGGGTTCTTGTCTTGGCCTTCATATACTATCGCCTAGAAATAAAACACGTTTTTTAGTTGTGCATAAAGTTGAGTTTGGAGAAAATCAAAACACGTCACGGTGAGCAAAGGCCCAGCGAGTTGCAAACCACAGCTCAGACTAGAGAGACCTGGCACCTCCATCAAACCTGCTCCAAGACCTGCAGTTGGAAAACAACACAAGCTGAGTACAGCTAAATTCCCTCCTCTCTGTTGCACATCTCTCCAGCGGTGTGTAGGATGGGTTTTTTTAGTAGTCAAGACAACCACAATTTTCTTTTCAATTCAGAATAAAATATAAACCTAATAGCATTAAAAGGAAGGGGAAAAAAAAAAGAAATGAAAAAAAAAAAAAAAAGCAAGGCTTGGTACACTTTGGGTCTTATTTATTAAAAAAAAAAAAAAAAAAAAAAAAAAAAANAAAAAAAAAAAAAAAAGACAGAAAAGAGAGAGCTCATGCATTTTTAATTACAAATGCTGCACAGCCCAGGCGTTTTCCTGGTAGCTCCTGAGAAAGTGCCTGGGCCTGATTCTTCCCTTGAACCCCCTGATCCAGTGCTTTCCAGAGAGCATCTCCAGAGCCACAGGGATATAAATAAGTGAGGAGAAGGCCCTACCAGAGCAGAGGAGACGAAAACAAACAGAGGATCAACCGACTTGAGAAATTTGACTCTGAGACAGCACGGGGAGAATCCTTTAAGCTAAAACTGTGGAAACGTTCACATTTCAAGAGGAGTCTACGTTTGCTCCCACCAGCAGCACCGGCGGCGAGGGATCGGCGTTACACACGAACTGGGTTAGTGCTCACAGCCCCTGCGGGACAGGGTTTCCATCTCAGCCCAACAGAGTCGTGTTTTCCAGCCACCCCTGCTCCCACACACCAGCCTCCCAGCAGCAAAACAAGAGTGAAGTTTCCTTTGCAACAGCATCTTTTGCTGGCACTAAAGGTTTCTAAACCTTTTAGGGTGCCACTCCAGAGCTGGGATCGGAACCCCAGCCTTGGAGGGATGACCAGCCCTGCATCTGAGCAACAGTGCTGCCCTTGAGCTTGGTGTGACCTTTTTAGCCTCTCAAACACAGGCTTTAAAAGAAGAAATTGGGGAAAAAAACTCAGCAGGTAAAATGACATCTGAGATGAGTCTCCCTAAAGCTAACGATAAAATAGAGACTGAAATTTAAGAAGCCTGCTCTATGGATGAAACACCTTTTAAGGAATGAGATCAATTTGAAATGGAAGCGTGGAAAATACTGACAGAAAAATAAGTTACCTTAATATAGAATGAACTGCTTTTCCAGTCCTTACAAATGTAACCCACCAAGGGTAAGAGGTGTTGTACCTCCAGAAGGAGCACAAATCTCAAGACACACAATGCTGAAGAAGCACGAGCTGACTCTTACACAATTTAAATGGCAACATGCAATATTAATATTATGCATTATAAAATTACTTAATAATTCCATAAATAATATCAGGAATGGGCCTGTGTTACCTCTCCTGGTTTTAATTTTTTAACTTCACTTTTGCTATGTGCCTTTCCCTAAAACCTGAGAGCCCCTGGGTTGGGGTTTTATAGCTGGTAAAACAGAGGCTGCCACTAATTGCCACTAATGGGCCCAGAGTCTCACCTGTCTTCTGCCCCCTCATTTCCACCACTGAGGCACAACAGCTGTGAACCCAGCACTGGGATAAAGGGGATGCACAGAAAGTCCCCCCAGCACAGACCCCCTAGCAACCCCCTGACCCCAGCTGGGACCCCCACCTTGAGCTACTTCCACATCAGTGCCCAAGAGAGATACAGATGGTTTGCAAGAAGCCTTGGAAAATGGAATTACATGAGTTACAGCAGGAGGTGGGACAAATTCAGAAGAGCCTCATTCCCAGCACTAAAAGGGAAGATGGGGAGAAGCTTCTTCCAGGCAAAGCCAGAAAACTGGCTGACACCTGGTGGGGTCAGTCAGCGGGGACATTGCAAAGACTCCAGAAAACCCCAGATCAGGTTCCACCTAGCAGTGGGACAGGCCAGGCAAGGAGGAAGCTCACGGCACTTTTTGGACTTCATCAACAGTTAAAAAATAATCTCCTTCTGAGAACGCAGAGGAGGAGGGGAAAGAACAGATCTACCCCTAAGGCCTTTAGTGGGGACAAACACCTCCAGCCCCCGTCACCTCCGGACAATCACAGCATGACATGAGAGGAGAGAGGGCGGCTGGACTAAGCTCGTTCTTCTTATACTTTCAAATATTAAAATAAATTTACCCAGGATGGGTTAGCTTGTCACCAGTGGAGCCAAGGAAGCACTAGAAATGACAAACCAGAACACAAAATTTACTTCCTTTTTTCCCTCTGCCCTCTCTCCTCCTCTCCCCTTCCCGCTGCTGTGCTTACTTAACCTCCAGGTACCCGCTTAAATAACTCAACTAAATAGCAATAATGAACGGGCAGAGTCAACACTGTGGTACATAATCACCTTGTCTGTTGTGTTTAGCATCAGTGATCCCTTCTTTGCGTGCATGACATTCTTCTGCCTCCCTCCACATTAAGGATTTGCTCCTCACTTTATTTGCATTCAATTATCGAAGTTGCACCCATGCACATTTTTTTTTTCTCCATGTTAAATGCAGCTCCTTTCACCTACCCTATTCCTGCAGGAATTTCTAGGAAATTCCGGGAAGCAGGAGGATGCGCTGGGTTCATTTCTGAGCAGCTCATCCCCATCTCCCCACTCCCGTGTCCCAATTTTCTGGTGTGAAGGGCCAACTGTTTGCCCCCATGAATGGCTGCCCGAGAGCTCTGCAGATACTCGACCGCCTCGCAACCCGCGCCGCTCTGAAGCATTAATTCTACAATTAGTTTCAAAAAGGAAACAGGAACTGCTAAAGTTTCAGATCGTTAGAGCTGCCAGAAGTATTTTTACAGGAAGGGTCTACTACGTTACTGTTGTGAAAATGTTTAACTCTCGGATTTGAAAAGCTGCTCTTTTTAACAAAAATATCTTGTTTTTTTTTAATAAATGATGGAGTTTTTAAGTTCAATTTTTGAAAGAGGGTGATTGCGTCGGGCTTCCTTGTCACACTAACGTCGTCGTGATTTTGTCAAATAGGGATCACATTAATGAGAGACAAAGTGAAAGTTACAGTGCATAAACTTAGAACACAGCAGAGCTAAAAATAAGCCTGCACAAAGTTGCACAACAAAACACCGGCAAAGGAAATGCAAAATTATAGACTTTGGGTTTTTTCTTTTTGTTTACTTCATGTCGATTTAACTCGGTGATGTTTCATAAGCGCTTGAAAACAGCGTTTCTTCGCCTGAACAACTTAAACATTTCCCCACAAAATTCATCTTCCATTTTGCCAGCTGTTACTCACCCAAGTAACCTTCCCACAAGAAGTCCCAGTGACTAACAATCACTCATGCACAAACGGACTTCAAAATCAGGCCCCGAAAAATTAGTGTCAAAAATACAAGACTTCCTCACTTCCATTTAAATAAAGCTGCATAAAAAGTTAAATCAAATTCAGTTCACTGCTTAACAGCAAATAAAAATTACTATCTCGAGCGTGTCTCAGTCAAGTATGTCCAAAAATTTGCCTAAACTTTTCAGCGATGGACTTCATTATAAAAATAAAATAATAAAACAATAAAAAATAAAAAGGAAGGGGGGTAATATAAAAGTCAAGGCTACAGTTCTCATTTAATCTACTTTTTCCCCAATAGATGCGGTAGGATAAAGCAATAAAAGAGTTGACAAGCAAGCTGGAAAAATACAGAGACAGATTTTGTCCTTAACCATTCCTGCATAAATCCAGATTTATGCTGGTACTAGTGAGGGCAGAATCGTCTCGTGGTGTCAGTTTGCCAGTCAAGCAATCCTGCTTTCAGAACTGGACGAAAAACAATCTTGAAGGAATGAGATCATGGTCATTATATTACTCAGTTATGTCATGGCCTTGATTTTAAAAGAGTAAGAGGAGAGAAATCACCAACGTGCATCTAAATCCACTTGCTTTCAGATTCCATCTGCCTCGCAAAACAAAGTACCTCCCTCACAGAAATGAAAGAGAAGGGAAAACTCATTAAAATTAGGGTCTTTTCCAAAACAGAACTGAAATGATTTGGAATGACGTTTACAGCCGTACATGCAGGGAGAGAATGAAATCCTGGCCCCACCGAATTCAATAGGCGCCTTGCAATTGACTTCAGATGGGCCAGAATTTCACCCAGAGAGGATTAGGCTTGTATCCACTATGTATCTACAGAGAAAATACTGTGAATTACATTTATTTGGCTTTGAATCCTTAACCCTCAATTACCCGAGGTTTTACCCCTTCCCCAGGCAAAACCTCAACTCAACCTAGGGAGGTTTATCCCGGACAAGCAGCGCGGAGCTGGTCCCGGGGCGAGGCCAGGGAGTTCTTGTTCTGCCTCTCAACGCACAATTCAGAAGCATCTAATTATTTTATCCAGTCTCTCTCTGCCTTTGATTCACAGCCTGCTTATCGACGTATTCACACAAATTAAATAAATTTATCTCTCCTAATATGTTCATTTTTAATGGTTTTCAAACATTCACATGGAAACAGCTCTAGCGTAAATATCCCAGAACAAATGGCTGTATATTATACAGGAGGGAGCAGTTGGGCTGCCAGACTGGGAATGCACCAGGCCATCTGGCTCAGGCAGTCTCTCCAAAATCCTCAGCTTTGTTTTCACCCTCAGACTCCAAACAACACATTTTCCACTGTGATGAGTTTACATTTTCCCAAACTCAGGTCCTGATCATGCATGCAAATTCCAAACTTCTCCATTCCTCTCTGTACAAGAAAATTAAAATCACCTGCGCTTCTGACATCTCACCAAAGGCACAAGAAAGCTGCTAAAATCTGGCGCAGTGTAAACTTTCCCCGTCACAGGGGTTAGGTTTTGTTTTATGTTTGTGTGAAATTTCTGCGAGTCTGCTGAGGCTCCTCTGAACTTATTGATAACATTTTTTTTTCCCATGCGTGTAGCTGCCAGAGAAGGGCCATGCCATGCACAGAACAGAGCTGATCAAATATCTGCAGACATCAGAGAGTGACAGACAAGTCAACAGAAAAACCATTTGCATCCAGAGTTATAGCTCTGAAAAAAAAAAAGCAAAATATAAACAGGGTTTAAGTCTGAAGGAAGGATTTTTGACTCATGAGAGCTCTCAGCAACAGACAATAGCCATCGAGCAAAAGTTATGATTTTTAAGATGCCTGAGCCATATTAGCATCCGTTATATCTTATGGATGAGAACGGCTGAAGGAAAAATGGGTGGGGAACAAGTATTTCAGATTTATTTCCTCCATCTTTCCTAATAGTGAAATATCTCAACTTTATGAAAATACAGCCAAAGAAATAGAAGGCATCTCTTCTCCATAAACATATTAAAATCCTTTGACTTGGATTTAAAAACTCCAGTTTTATTAGAGCAGACATATTTCACATTTTGCAGGCAATTTCAAAGTGCATCATTGTTAGAGGCAGATCTTCTGCGGGAGGAGCTGCTGCTTTACGGAAAGCAACAGCTACAAAGTTTGGGGTCCTACAGGGTTTTGAGCGCATTAGGAAGGTGATCCTGACATAAAAAGGGGTACCAATACAACATAAAAGAAAATTTAATTAGGCCAGTATTGACACCGAACGTTGTTACCCGAAACGGAAAGAACTTCCCTGCCACGGGAATGATTTGTGAAGAGTATTTACAATTTTTTAAGTGACAGGGACACATTTCGGAAACTTAGCGAGACCCCCGAAACCACGTAATTCCCATTTCACCCAGAGCTTCGGCGGGGCCACCACCAAAGGCCAAGCACGATACCCCAAACACAGCTCAAAATGATGCACTCTGAGACCAATCCTGGCTGGGTTTCCCGTTTGGAAGTCCCCCAGCCCAGGTTCCCAAGGAGTGCGTGTGCAGCCCAAGCTCCTGTTTGGGGCAGTGCGTGCACAGCTCATCCCACAGCCGAGCTCTGCCCTGGGATGCAGCTCACAACACAACTCTTGGCTGCTTCAGTAGTGCCACTCTCCAGCCCCACTTCCCATGCAGTTCAGACAGAGAAACACACACACACATACACCAGGACACGGAGACCCCTCTGTTCCACCCAGGACAGGACTCTTGCTACGCGTTTCTTAGCTGGGCACAGCCACGCAAACAAATCCCTGACTCAGGCAAAGCAGGAACGCTCACATCTCCTCTTGAGCACATACACAGCCCCCAGCACAGCCAAGCCCTGCCTACCTACTGGTATAACACAGGCTGCTAATGGGACATTCACATTAAATCCCTGAGCAGCAATCCTATGTAAAGAAATCCAGGTCTGATTTGCAGAAGGGTTTTTATTTTCTCTTACCTAACTTAATAATCCGCAACCGTACAAAACCTTGCAATTTGTAACTGTGAGACAAAGAGAATATATTTAAATCTGATGTGTCCATGTTAAAAAATAATAATAATAATAAAAATATCTTGAAAAAAAGCCACAGATACTTTCCTGTATGATCTGGGGAACCTAACTCATTCAAGCTTTGCTTCTGTGGGATTTTTAATTTGCCACCAGAAACCTCAGAGTAGCTGTAATTTCAGTCTGGGAATTCACAATTATCAAGTGTGTGAATGTGCGTGTGTGAGGACTGAGCAGATACTTGCCAGCTGAAACGTGTACGCTTCTGCAACAGTTTCATTTAAAAGTAATCATTTCATTATCCAATTTGTTCTGAGCGTCATGCATTAAAATACTACACCTTCAAGTAGACTGACAATATATATTTAACTTTCATTAAAAATTAAAGAATTTTCAGACAGTCTTTGCAATATTTAATTACAGTTTGATGATTTGAAAGTTACTTGAGAATCTTCTATATAATTCACTGTCATAAAATATAAATGATATATTCAACATTTGGGTGAGCTTCTGTCATGTGTTGTACTTCACTTCCTAATAAGCATTCAGGAACCGACGCGATCCCAACTCTGAAATTAGTTCACTTTTTGAAAAGAAAGAATTAAAAAGGGAGAAGAAGGAGAATTTAGCGTCTGGTCCCCTAAAAAATTCAGAGCGGCACATGCCACAGTTTTGACATGACAATGCCCTATTTTTCATGAGCAATTATAGTCATGCCTAAAGAAACTACAACATGAAATTAATATGTAAGCAAACATGTTTGCATCTAAAACAGCCTTTCACTCCCCGTTTTCTAATCTAAGCTTAGAGAGCTTTTGTTCTGAAATCCTCGCTTCTCAACCCCACTGCACTTTTCCCAAAATCTGTAATTTGCACTAACTTTGTTTTTCTAAGACTTCCTGAAATCAGACAGATTTTTTTTTCTCCTCCTTCTTCATTGTGAACGTGCTTTAAAGCTACACGGTAGGTTTTACAAATAAACTGTATCTCGGGGTTTTTTTTTCCCTTTCTCTCCAAAGACCCTCTGATGACTTGATAATAATGAGAGACCAAGAGGTCAAACAGTGCCTTAGGATGAACTCTTCATATGCAAGATGCCTTTGTTAAGAAAATTATTTTGAATCCACTGCTCTCCATGAGTTCAGCGCTCTGTTTTCAACAGGATTATGAGCAGAGGCTTCTGCATTTCCGTAACGATAGGAAAGCTATTTCAAGATAATATTTATTGATAGACTCTCTCACACGATCTACACTGAAATACACAAGCTCCAAAAGGACTAAAAAGAGTTCATACATCAGGAAGATTTTGTTACTTTTAACACAAACTAACCAACTTGCGCCTGAAAACCAGGGAATGACAGCAAACGCTTTCCAGGATTTTTTATGAAGAAGGGTATGTTGCTGCTGTTTTAATTCCTACAGGGAATGGGCTCTGTTTGGAAGTGTACAGTATAACAGAGTTCAGATGCATAGTGGATTGTCTAGTAAAATTCACCCAAGTTCCTTTTTTCTTTTTTTTTCTTTTCTTTTTTTTTTTTTTTTTGCTGTTGAAAGACAGTCTTTAATAGCAGGAAAAGATGTTTTGGGACCATCAAAGAGAGTTTTGTAAAACAAACTCAGCCCTTAGAGCTTTATGTTTTGCTGTAGAGAAGAAACCCAAATACAAGCCAAGAGTTTTGTCCCTGCAGACAACATAGAGGGACTGACGTTTCCTAGCCGTACAAAAAAAAAAATCCTTAATGTTTTTCTTAAATAAAATTTAAGAATTTTCTTTGGCAAGTAAAACAGATTAGAAGGAGAAGAAACATATTTTAAGGATGAAAAGGCTCAAAAGCGATCCCAACTATTTAAAAGAAACATATTCTAAGAGAAAAATATTCTAACAGGAGCAAGGGAAAAAGCCAGAGTAACAATTTTAAAAAGGAAGGGGGAAAAAAAATAGGAGAGAGAATCGATTTGCTCAGATAGTCCCTTTAGAAAAATACTGGTTTAAAACAGAGAAGTATTTTTTACAGGTAGGCACGCACGTTATTACTCTGTTTGGGAGGCGAAAGAACAGGCTTAAAATGAGGATTAATCCACTGACAAGCCCTGCTGCCCTCCCCGAGTCCAACACCGAGCTCGCCGCTGCCCGCGCCGCGATTCTGGGGGCTATTCCGACATGCAAACGTGTCGCGATACAACCGCTCCTCCTTTAGCCAGCGGAGCCGGCGACAGCGCCAAGGGCGGACGGACCGACAGAGCCCCGCGCCGGGGCAGCGCCTTGTGCTGGCGGCGCTCGGGGGCTGCCGGAGGCCGGAGGTTAATTCTTATTAATTAAGCGGCAAAACCATCCGCAGCCCTGACTGGGACGGCTGGAGGGCCGCCTGTATTTTTGTCCCGCAGCCCGGCAGCAGGCAGGGTCCCGCGGGGACCCCCCTCGCCGCCCCGCAGCCCGGTCGGTGCCCGGAGCGGGAGCGCGGCCGTGCCCGCGGGAGGCGGTGGCCCCGTCCCTTCCCCGCCGGGCAGAGCGGCTCCGCCGCGGGGGCGGGTTTCGCCTCCCGGGGCCGCCCCGACGGCTGCCACCCCCCCGCTCGGCGGCCGCCCCGCAGCACCCACCTGCTTGGTCATGGAGTCGATGAGTCGGACGTAGAAAT
>VZTE01006660.1:2086886-2144561 GCA_013397775.1 Eulacestoma nigropectus
TGGGGCTGGGAACGGGAACGGGAACGGGGCTGGGAACGGGGGTGGGCTCCCGGGGGAGGGGGATCCTTGGGGAGCGATGCCGGGGGAGAGGGATCGAGGGGGAGGGGGATCCCATGGGGAGACGATCCCGGGGGGCGTCGGCCTCGGGAAAAAGGTGAGCCCTGGAGGGCGATCCCCGGGGCGGGGAGGAGGCGAGATCCCGGGGGGGACCGGCCATCCCGAGGGGGGATGATGCCGGGGGCTGGTGGGACATCCCGGGAGGACGGTCCGTGGGAGCGGTGCCGAGGGGAGGCGATCCCGAGGAAATCATCCCCGGGGGAGAAAAGCGGCTCTCAGAACCCCCCTCCCCCGGCATCCCGGCACCGGGACACCCCCGTTCCCGTTCCCGGGTCTGGCAGCAAATGCGGTTCTGAGCACGGAGGGTGCAGCGCCCAGGATATCCAGGGAAGTTGCAGATGCCCAGTCCCTGGGAGTGTTCAAGGCCAGGCTGGATGGGGCCCTGAGCAAGATTTTGGTTCCCCACAGTACTCACACAAGCTTGCCATCCGTTTCAGTCTAGCCTGTATTTATTTGTTTGTGCTGGCAGCCATTGAGCAGATTACGGTTATTTTATCACACAAAACTCTTCTATGCTTTTTACATTTTGAGTTCAGCAAAGCATTAAACATCTAATCAGCTGCTATTGGCTTCAGGGAGAGGTAAGTACTTGTCTCCCATTGAAGGGTGAAGGGAGAAATCCAGAGGCAGGCACTCCCTCCCTCTGAGAGGATGAGTTTAAGCATATTACATGGAATGGATTTAAATGCCTACTAAAGTTTCACACGCTTTGCTGAATCAAGACTGAATATTATCAGAAATATTTAAGTGGCTCTGGAATCTATATCTCCTTTTAAACACTTTCATAAACTCTGAGGACTTTGCATCTTGGGATTTCAACTTAAAGATGCACAAGTTCTTCAAAAGAGTGCCCTCCAAAATCCCAGGCAATTTCCCAACTGGGGAATTGGATATTCAATACTTGCTGGGCTGCAAGCGTGAAGATTTCCATGTCTAGGACTGGATTGTTCAGGATTTGGCTGCTCTTTTTGTGCTGACCATTTTGAAACGTTTCCTCTGCCACTCCTGTTAACATCAGAAGCTCCCTGTGACTTCAGCAGAAGCAGAAGTAAGCTCATCATCTGGCTCAGAATTTTCCCTGGAGCCACAGGCATACCTTTGAGCAGTGAGATTTTACCAGAACACAGCATAGGAGTGCTTTGGCTGCAATGAAGTTTAAGATACAGAGAGATACTCACGTTTATATTGACTTTCCAGAGCTTTGGACAACTTGAACTTCAAGTCCCGGCTTTGTTGATCCAGATCGGGGATTTCTTTGTTTTCATCTTTGTCCAGGATCCGTGTCACTCGAGGCAGACCAAAGGCACCCACCTGGTTTTTCCTCATGTCCCATCTCAGGACCTTTTGTTAAAAATATCCGACCTGTGTGAAAAAGAAAAGTTCTGGTAAAGGGACAACTGGGCAGTGCTGGTTACGTGGGAAGGAAGGGAACTCATTGGGAGCTCTGGGTTATTTTGTGTTACTTAGAAAGTTTGTACCTGTTTTAAAATCTGCATTTTAGCAGAGGTAAAGCATGTATAAACATTCTTACACACGGAAATGTTTTGGCAGCTGCTGTTCACTTACTAACCCTCGTGTGGGGAGTGAGACATCGTAGTCCATAGTGAAGCTCAGCTCCTGCTGGCTTTGCCCAGGAAAGGGGCAGCCCGTCTGAGCAGGCATCTGCGTGCACGTGTTTGTTCCATATGCACACACATCCATTATGGATGACACACAAGTGCTGCTCCCGCTTCCCGAGCAGGCTCTCACGGCGAGGCTCACATCCCACCAATCTCACTGCAGGGCTTAGCAGGCATTCAGAAGCCTCCCAAAATATGTTACAAGCGATGTATGGAGAAATCACTTCCTCCAGCACTGAAACGGAGTCATTGTCGTGGTGTGATGAAGGAACTGTTAAACAGACACAGCAGCAACACTGCAGCTGGATTCCAGCCAGGGTATTTCAGGCAACTTGTAAAAAGTTCACTGATTCTTTAATGACTCCACCTGGCCAGAGCAGGACCTCTGGTTTATGTGCCTTCCAGAAGATATGCTGCAAGAGGAGTGTGTCTTAGCTGATATGAATCAAGCCGGTTCCTCTAACACCGTGTTGGTCTGGAATAGCTGTTGACCTGATGGAGTGTTAATGGGAACATTTATTTGTTTCTTTATCACTACAAAGATGTCATATATACTTACCCTGCTGCTGCCACCGTTCCCAAAGGGCTGTCAGCACCAGAGCCATTATAACAGGACTGCCAGAGGTAATTTTTTTCCCCCCTCACACATTATTTCTTAAAATGATTCTGTGAGGAGAGAAAGAACTTGGATACAAAAATTGCTGGTAAAAGAACAGTGCAGTGTGATGTGAGCCAGAGAAGCTTTCCTGAACGCCTGTCAGTCTCTGCCTTTATTGCTTACAGAGAGCAGCACAGGCACAGCCTGGATCTGTCTTGGCACGGGGAGCGTGTGCTGTGCCTGGCACTGAGGATGGGATTTGCCACTGGAGCTCTCCCGTTCATGGGACAGGTGACAATTCCACGCACTGTGGGACCAGGCAGCTGCCCTGTGCACAGGGCACTGTACCCCATCTTCCTATTTCTTTGTATTTCTTACGTGACAGCACAAAGACTCTGCCAGAGCGTTTTGGTGACACAGTAAATAAAAGTTAGGCAGAAGCCCACTGCCTTTACCTGTGGAAGAAAAACAATCCCATCGCATTTCATTTGTGTCACGCAATGACTTGACAGTTTAAGGAAATTGCTAATGGGACCTTTTACTGCAGGGTCACGAGTTCAAACCTGGCTCTGTCGGTAATGACCAGAAGTATCTGATGAATGTTTGATGACGTGAGATTAAAATATGGGTCTCAATCCATTTATCAGTAGGAAAACCCTTCAACAGCTCGAGCCCCTTAAAGCTAATCCCGATAGAAAAGCCAGCGAGGCTGGAGCGTGAGCAAGCCCCTCCACAGCCCTACAGTAGATCAAGGTCAGGATGGGGCCATGCAGATGGAAAAGCTTAGAGCAGCGAGGGCTGGGCAGCACCTTTCTGTGCATAAACAAATCTACTGCTTAGTGCACTGAAACACTCCCACAACAGCTCGGGATGAGAGAGCCAGATCCGGGATTGTTCTCAGAGGGACAGTGATCCTGGCATAAGGGGGGAGATGCAAACATCGGGAAATCCAGGATCAGGAGCTGGCTGATACTAGTGCCAAAATCCATGGATTCACAATTTTGCAAGCTGAGAAGTCCTATTTGAATTTCTCAGTATTATAACAACCACCATAAAATTGAAACTCAAATATCAAGGTAACGGGTGAGGCGTTAGCAAACGTCCTTTTAAAATGTCCTTTTTTTTTCTCTGAGATCAACAGAAAAAGAAATTATTGCCTGATTCAGTGCTTCCCAAGCTGTCCCTCCCTCTCAGAAAGTGTAAAAGCATCGCTGGCAGAATTTGGCAACTGCTGAGAGGCAAAGGCTGACTCTGAGCAAGGCACAGCCGGTGCCCTGCAGGGCCCAGCCTGCCTCCAGCAGAGCCCAGGTGCACACTTGGGACGTGTCTGCAGCACACATGTGCAAGGTCCAGCTCAGCACCGCTTCCAGAACCTGCCCTGCACCCTCCTAATCCCTCAGTGCTTCTCCTTCAGGATCCAGCCCAGAGACGCAGGAAAAGAGGGGGACTGAGGAATCGGGGGGTGCCTGCCCCAGCGCCATCCCGCAGCCCAGGCTGCCCCATCCCGGGATAAAGCCACGGGGAAGCCTCGCATCCCTTGTGCTCGCAGAGCCTTTCCCAGCGGTTTGGAGGGAAAAGAAAAAAGCGTGAGGGCCATCTGGTGGGAGCGGGGAGGGGATTCCGCTCTGCCTCATTGTTCTCCGCAGTTTTGCTGCGGGCTAATTGCAGCTGCAGGGACCACCGGCCGGACTCTGAGAAACTGGGGAGTGCTGGAGGGGCCGCGATGGCGTCACCTGCATCAGTGACACGCCTGGCACCTCAAAACATCCTTTTTAAGGGAATTACGCCTCTGTTGACTCCGTGTCGCCACGAAGCACAACACGCTTTGCCGAGTGTAAGTGATGGAGGCGGCTGCTGGGGCCAGGGGCGGGTGTGCGGTACCTGCGAAAACACAGGAGCAGAGGCGGCAGCACCAACACCTCCCAGGGATGGGAAGTCTGGAGCCACAGGAGGAAAAAAAGGCTCCTCAGCACCGTTTACAGGGTCAGAGCAGGAGTGGTTTTCTGCCCAGTAAAGCTCAGCACTGACTCACTGAAATCAGCAGCCTCCAGACCTTTGCAGCTGCAAGTATAGAAAACAATTCTCTAATTTTAGTATTTTCCCTCATCCATATGACATTTCTACATAAGTCTCTATTCCTGTTCATCTTTATGCTTCCTGGGATTTGATCCATATTGATCCACATGTGCTCCTTCCAGGATTTTTTTTTAGGGCTGCAGAAATGACAATTTCCACACTAGTTACAAAATAATTACCCATAATAATTTAATAATGAGCTTTCCGTTTAAATTATTAACATAGGTAGCCAAGAAAATTGTCAATTTTAACAAGTTTAAATTCAAATGATAAATGCCAAATCTGTGTTAAATGAGACCAGCAAATTAGCAATTAAAATATTTATGCAAGAAGGCAAAAGATATCGTATTGAAGGAGCTGCAGAGCAGGCTCCCATCAGAGTATGTGACAGTGGCCTGTGTTAGCACATCCCAGTTTTAAAATCCTCTGCAAAGGGAAGAGGGAAAAATATCTGACCCCATAATTGAGGCTGGACAGTGTTGACTGGTATCCAGTGGGTTTTCACCAGAATCCAAGCAATTTTCAGAACACCCCTGGGTTACACTGAGCAGGAATCCTGACCCAAATGAAATTATTTCTATCATACAAATCGTTATCTGTGGGAATCTCCAAAGGAAGGAATTGCCTTCACGGCCCCTCAGAGCTTTGTCACCGAGAGCAGAGCCAGCTGTGCTGGTTTTTAAGAAAGGGGAGGAAAAAATGCCTTTCAAGCTGAAAGAAAAGTACCGGTGTCAGAGCAGATTTCTGATTGCCTGCGAATGTAAACCCCAATTTTCCAGTAAACTCAGCAGCGGATCAGCACCGCGGAATGAGCTGGAGCAGCTCTGCTCACAGTTTTGAGGGTGAAGAATAACAATAACAGTAATAACAGTAATAGTAGCAGTCGTAGTAGTAGTAGCAGTCGTAGTAGTAGTAGCAGTACTAATAATAATAATAATAATAAATTAATTAAAATAAAATAAAATAAAAATATAATAATAATACTGATAATGATGATGATGGTGATGATTATGATGATGATGATGATGATGATGATGATAATAATAATAATAATAATAATAATAATAATAATGTACTGTTCTTTACCCTGTACAACTCCCGGCGCTGTTTGAATTGGCCGAACCGCTGCCGGAGCTCCCGGTGCCGGTCCCGCACTGCCCCGCCGTGGCAGCCGCCGGCACCGGCTCCCACCCAGCTCCTCCTGCCGACTCCAGCCTCTTCCTCCTGCTCACCTCTGTCACCGCAGAGGAGATCCAGCCCTCTGGAAAGCGACCCCGGGCTCCCAGGAAAGCGGGAGTTCCGCTGCACGGGGCGTGAGTTCACCCAGATGTTGGTGCAAACATCTTTGGGAGAGGTGTTTGGGAGTGGGATCCTCAGAAGCGATGCCCAGAGAAAAGTCTGGCCCCACAGACAGAGAGAACATCAGAGGAGCAAGAACCCACCCCAGGCTGCACTGCCCACGGAGCACGCTTCGTCCAGCACCAGAGGGGACAACTCCAGAGCCATCAGTGCACAGACAGACCCAGCTGATAAAACCCCAGGAGGGTAAGACTTGTGTTTTCTGTTGAGACAAGGCTGGGGAGAACAGGCCCGTTTTTTGGCGAAAATGCCTCTGCCAGCGTCAGTGAAACCTCCCTGCCACATGTGACAGCTGGACACAGGGACAGGCACAGCCCAGAGACCCCAACTGCACCCACCGAGATCAACAAGGAGCTGACACACTCATTTTAAATCAATATTTAGGCACATCAAAGCCTAATGAAGGATTCTAGTAATACTCCACCATTGTGTCTGAGGTTGTCCCCCACGGATTGTTTCCTTCCACCTGTGCCAGTGGAGATCATTACCAGCCTTTGACCAGATCAGCTGCACCCCAAACTCAACCACATCCCTGCAAAGATTTTTATCTCAAAAACAAGATGTATTTTAGCAGGTTACAATTTTTCATTTTTCTTTACTTATCAACACGCACTTTCTAACACAGAGTGCCTTTGAGAAATTAATTTCCATCTGAAAACAAACAAGGGCTGAAACAGTTTACAAAGGAACCCATCTTTCAAGGACATTTCCTTTTAAATTGCACAATGTGGCTCTTAGCAAGGAAAATAAATAAAACTTAATCCCTCTGCATTCCAGCTGGCATTTTTTCCCCAAGCTAGAACTGAACAATCAACTTAAAGAAAACTCAGACTATGGTCAATTAAGAAACTGTATATCATTTCATTTATAAATACCAGATACCTATTCAATTGATTATTTTGATCCAATTAAGTCAGTTTTACATTTTAAAATTCCTAGGAATGAAGTAATTTATCCACATCGCAGTCCTGGGCTTTTCACATCTGTTCCTGCAAAATTCTGCAGCTCGTCTGGTCTTTGGCTGTGCTATTAGCTGAGAGTGTTTCAGCTACCAGATTTATTTAAGGATGTGGATTGTAAGCCTCCAGGAAATGGCAACTACTGGGGAAATTTGTGTCTAATTACTTGTAACACAAAGAAATCTTTTCCCCCCCTTTTTTTTTTTTTTTTAAATTTGGGTTGGTTACGTATTTAAATTATTTCTCTACTACGACATCTCTCTTTAACCAGGATGGTCACTTTAGGTGTGTGTCAGGATGAGCATTGTTTAATGAGCTGCCAGCACCCAGCCCCTGCTTCTCCCCTTCCCAATCTCCCTTTTCCTCCTTATTCCATCATCTTCATCCTGGTCTTCTCTGCCAGGGAAAAGAAGACAGAATCCTCTGGAGAGGGACCTATGGGCTTCTGGGGAAGTTGTGGAGAGCTCACCAAGTCTAGCAGGCAAGCTTTTTCTCTAAAAGTGTTTGTTTTCAAGAGAATAACCAATACCTTAGAGCCACAGAGTGCATTTGCTGCGTGGTTTATCAACTGGATCATAACTTCCTTCATGAAAGGGGATGGAATTTCCCTGGCCAGGCTCCTCACGCTGGCACTCGGCGTTCCCAGGCACAGCTGAACTGCACCAAGGAGAGAAGCCACCGCACCTCGAGCCTGGGTCTCTAGCAGGATCCAGTAAGTAAAATAGCCGTAAGTAAGAGAAATGGGTGTGGCCAAAAAGAAAACTGGTATCTTTGGGGTGTGGGGCTGTCAACTGTGATCCTTAATGTGGCTGCACACGAGCATCACAAAAATGGGGATCAGCAACACTGCCACACTCAGCACTGTAACACTAAGAAAAATGGAGTTTGAGGTTGCATTTACTGACAACTTTTTGCCAGCAAAGCCAAAGAGATTAGTGGGGAAATGTATTTGTCAATCTTTCCCACAAATGTTTTTTGTGGGGCGACACCACGGGCGAGGCTTAGAATGAGCAATCCACACACAACAGCTCCAGGCACCGCAGAGACTGAAAAGCTGAAAAATTAAAGGTCTCTTCATACAAATTTAACATGCGGGAGGAAAAAACCCCAGCGCCAAGCCCCGGTCACAGCCACAGCCCTCCTGGGAGCAGCACAAACCTGCACAGGGCCATGGATTGCTCCTTCTTGGGACCTTCCAACCCAGCACTCTGCACCATCCTGCTGGCTCCAAATCAGGGAGGCCTCCTGCCCTGACCCAAACAACTTCCAGTGACATCAGATCCACCCCCAGCTGGTTCATTTCATTCTGAATGCTCCCCAACAACGTAAAGCTCTTCAAACAGCCAGTTCTCCCCAAAAATGGAGGGGGGGCTTATGCACTGATATAATTATTCTTGTCTTTTGAACCAACTGAATTCAAACTCCTTGCCTGTTTCTGCCAGTTAGGAAAAATGTCCAAGTTTGCTCTCAAATGTTCAGACAGTTTAAGCCCAATTATTTTTGTCTATATTAGAAAATGATTGAGGCAACTCAGAAATTTAATTTAATCAGGAAATAGGGGACTCCGAATGAAGAGATTTTCCCATGCTGGAAAACCTTGTGTGTTTCAAGAACTCTCAGCCTTGGCATAAAACAAAGTGTTTCACTAGGAACAAGGAAGGAAATAGATTCCTCTGCTGCAAAACTGCCAAAAACCAAAGGAGCTGAGAGCAATGCAGCTCAAAGAGAGGCTTTCAAATCAAACCCCTCACCACAGACTTGTTTCTCTCCTCATGGAGTCATCCCACCTTGTGTAAATCCATTTATTTCCCTGAGCCCAGAGCCGGGACACCTGATAGGACTGACTAGACACACACCACCACACCATGTGATCAGCGCTCCTATTTCCAACAAAAAACCAACCAGCCATAAAATTCCCAACTGTTCCCATTATATCACCTAGCTGGAAGCATCTTTTCGAGTCCAAATGTTCATCAATCACACCACCATCACGAGTCCACATGAAAATCATTTCAAGACTCAGCCTACAGTTACACCCTGATCATAAACACTCCAAAAGCATTTTTTTCCCATTTACTCATGCACAGCTGCAGAGAAAAAGAAAATCAACTCAAAGCAGTGTCCAAGAGGGAGTTCTGCACCAGACAGAGCACAGAGGTCAGGAGTGTTCGCCCAGATGCTCTGCAGAGCACTGAGACAGACGATTCATTTCATTCCTAACCTCCCTGCTCCTCCAGAGCAGCCTTCCCTCTTTTTCTCCTGTTCAAGTTTATTTCTTCTGCAAGATCTAAGCTGGCCTCAGTTTTGGCAGTTCTCACTTCATCCCTGAACTTCCTGACCCGCCAAGATATGGCCTGCTTGGCTTGTCAGTATTTATCTCCCACCCACCCCCATTATTTGCAGGCGTATTTTTAAGTTCCTCCCAGAGCTAGCTGTCCCTTGTTTTCAGAAAATGGTATCCTGCCAGCATTTCTGAGTTGCCAAAAACCAAAATTGAAGCAAAAATGAACACACTCACCACATCCCTCAAGTTTTCTAGTCCAGATTTTACCAACCAGTTTGCTGTGCCTCGTCCACCCTGCGGCATTGGACACGCTCCACCTCACTTTGCCCTTACAACTCTTTATAAAGGTCTTGGCACCTCATGGAGGTAACTTCCATCTTTCCTATGTTCCTATGAACTCTGCAAGCCTCTTTCTGCTCCCCTTCCTCTCCTTTCCCTCTTTAGAGTATCATTTTTTTCAGTTGGAGGTGCATCAGAGCTGTTTTCATCCCATCGCACCCCTCTCTGCAGGGTGCAGGACTCCCTGAGCCTCCACGTCTTGGAGCACCTTCTCCAGCACAGAACAGTCACTTTTGGGTCACCCCAGTGGGAAAACCGCAGCATCACTTTTCCTAAAAGATCACATACCTTCCTGGTCTGTCAGGCTCCCTTCCAGCGCCACATCCACGTTTCCATCCTGTAATCCTGGCAGGCAGTTGTTTGTTGAACCTGCTGCTGGCCTGTTGATTCCCAACGAGCGGTCTCCAGGTTCACTCACCCACGTTGCTGTAAATCCACAGTCCCTTCCTACAGCTTTGGCATTACCAATTAGCTATGAATAAATTAGGCTATAAATTAAAAGGTCCACGGCCAAGAGATCAGCCAGGCTGACACACAGCTCCTTGGCATCAGCAGTGAAAGCAAACATTGGGGGTTTGCTACTTTTTCACCACCACTGCCTGCACTTATGAAAATGATGTGAAAGTGTGGGACAGGAGTGGCCCCTGTGATTCCTTCCTGCCCTACTGCCCTCAGGTGATCCCACAGGTGAGCTCCTCTCCCTCCCTTCCCTGGGGCCACCTGAGATACCCGTGTGGCCAACAGAGCCCTCCAGCCTCCCTTCCCAGGGCTGACCAAGCCTGGCTCTTCCCAGTCACTTGGGGTAACACTTGCTCCCTACCATGGAAAGTGAGGTGATCCCATCCCAGGTTTCCCATCACTCGTTACACAAGTTTATGGGATTGTTTTTCCACATCTAGGGACAGCAAGCAGTAGGAGAGTATCCTTTGAACACACATTCCGTGAATTGAGGGAAAGCCTTTTTCCCACCATACTAAGGAGCATTCTCTAACAGTCCTGCCCAGAAAATCCTCACCCACAGACTTAAGTGTGGCAAGAATGGAAACAGCCTAAATTATGTAGGTTGAAAGCCTGGGCATAGAAAAAACACCCTTTTGAGAAAGATTCAATTCCACAGAAATGCAGGCATGCAAGAGAAGGACCCAGACCATGGACTGACAGGAGAGAAAAAGAAGAGTTCAAGAAAAATATTCTCAACTTTTTTTCTTCCCCCTCCCCAAACACACCAAGCTGTTAATAAAAGTTTTGGGACAATCAGTGAAAGCACATGATAAATCCAAATTTCTGATTAACAGACGAGAAAACGAAACAGATACAGAATCAGAGGATGGTATAACTGATGTTCCCATCCTGTCAGGGGGAAGGAAAGAGATTTGGGGTTTGTTTGGGGCTCAGTAGCAGCAGGAACAGCCTCCAGGAGCAAATGTGCCTTTGTGTTCTGCACTGGCCAAGATCTGGTGGCAAGAACAGGGGAGGGCAGGAGGTGCCACTGGGACGCACAGCACTGATACGGAAACGGGGGAGAACACAGGCACAGGGAGTTCCACTCATCTTCATGGGGAACAGAGGGCTACTACTATGAGCCTCTCAACACGTACTTAACTCATGGAATTTCAGTGCAAGAATCACATAACCAGGTGTAAAAATCTTCAAATGTAATTTATTAAGACATTCAGCTATGTCTGTCAGCCTACATCCAAATTTACTACTAAAAATAAAATAGTATCACATTTCACATTAGGAATACCGACTTTGAAAAACACTTGAGTCAAGCCTATTGTATAAATAAGTGACTAATTTCTCTTCATATCAAAATTCACATAAAAAAATTGCCTGCCCCCTACTCCCGCCTATTTCCCCACCCCAGTCCCTTGTTCTACTCGAAGCCATGATGAATGTAAAAATTTAAGTATGGACATGTCCTTGTCAAAGAAAAAAAGGTGCAAACCTATTAACAGCTTTTAAAAGTGGCATTTGCGGAGTCTGATCATACACAATAATGTACTCATTCCCAAAGTGCAAATATCGCCAGAGTTTAATACTGTTTTAATTCAGCTGCAAGGGTTAAACATTACACAGCACAGTCCTGCAAGGCCTCTATCCGTGCCCTAAAACTCATCCCACTTTCCTCCTGCAGAGGTCAAAGCGTTCATGAGAGCTTTAGTTTACTTCATGCAGCCCACACTGTGCCCATTATTAGCAAAAGTTTCATATACATCAAAATATTGACGACTCCGTCATAAAAGTCAAGAGTCACTATAGATTACATGAATTCAAATGCAACTGCCCCAAGAACACCCAAAGCATACACACGACGTATTAAGAGTGCTTCCATCTCCTGGTACAATCACTGCTGTTACATCTTTGATTTTTGCTTACGTGCCAATAAAAAATGTCAGCAACCAAAGCTGCCCATCCCTCAGAGACCGGCAACTCGCGGCCCCTAACGTCCCTCAGGACCCTGGGACGTGGCTCTATGCAACTCCTCTCCCTGACCAAAACCAAGCCAGCCTCCTGTCCCTCTGGCCACAACCTCTCACAGACCTCTCGCTCCTCTCACCCCTCACCTACGTCTTGAAAACACTCTTTCACTGCTATTTATTCCCAGACATCCTTCCTATGCCCACAGTTCAGAGAGCTTCTGGAGTCATTTCTACTACATCTCACTGGAGTTACCACTACCAAGCAGCCCATAAAAATCAGCATGGGAGATTACATTTTGACCAGCATTAATAGCTACACTTCTTTCACAGCTGTGGAAGGATTGGTTTTCTTCTGAGTCGAACGTGGATCTCTGAAATGCGTTTGTTCCCACGTCATCCTCTGTAGCCTCAGAGCTGGACACAAACCCTCAGATCCCGAGCAGGGCACCCCTCTGGGGCTGCAATGAGTTCTGCAGCACAGGCTGCTCCCTGGATGGCCTCACAGGGGCCCGTGTCACTGTCCATGCTGTGAGACCCCCCTGAGTGGGCAGAGGCCTCGGGGCTGTCGTGTCCATCGTGGCCCCTGCTCGGGCTGTCCTTTGCTCTTGGCCTGTGGTCACATTCAGCACCAGGCTCAGCTGCGTCTCCAGGCCTGGTGTTTTGCTCTGCACTAGGATTTGGCTGCTGCACTGGCTCTGGTCCCAGTCCTGGGAGCTGTGAAGGGCTCTTCAGTTGGCAGTGGCACAGAGGGCAGGTTTCTTGCACATACAGCCATTTCTTAAGACAACCCGCATGAAAAAAATGGCTACATGGTGTGATTATAGCAGTTTTCATATCCTGAAAGACACACAAAAAAAAAAAAAGAAAAGGAAAAATATTAATAATTGTAATCCCATTCCTCTCACCTCACACATCTAATGGGTTCACCAGGCATGGAAGACAGAAGCAGTCCACAGGCATGGAAGAGAATGTTCCGTCACACCCACAATGTTTCACATGAGGAGCAGCTGAGGGAGCTGGGAAAGGGGCTCAGCCTGGAGAAAAGGAGGCTCAAGGGGGACCTTCTGGCTCTCCACAACTCCCTGACAGGAGGGGGCAGCCGGGGGTGGCTGAGTCTCTTCTCCCAGGGAACAAGTGACAGGACAAGAGGAAATGGCCTCAAAGCTGTGGCAGGGGAGGTTTGTCTTGGGCATCAGTAAGAGTTTCTTCACAGAAAAGGTTGTCAGGCATTGGAAGGGAGGTGGTGGAGTCACCAGCCCTGGAGGTGTCCAAGGAAGGCCTGGATGTGGCACTCAGTGCCATGGGGATCAGTCACAGGTTGGACTCGGTCTTGGAGGTCTTTTCCAACCTTAATGATTCTCTGATACACACACAAATACAGGCCAGGTCTTGCTTTCTTTATTACAGGCATTAAAAATGAGGCAAAACCCCTCTGTTTGTAAGATATTATTAAACATGACCTTTTGCAGGATGAGAATCACAGGACTGGTTGGCTCAAGAAACAACTGTGCAACTCAAAACAGCACAATGACAGATACAACATGTAACAACACCAGAAATGAAGTGACAGCATGAACTCCGCCACATAATACTAGTCTGGTGTTTTGAACACTGTCATTCAATCTGGCAGTTTTACTCTTTAAAGAATTTGTATCAAGTTTGGAGACAATCCAATCCCACTCTTAACTGCACACTACTAATCTTAGGGTGATTCTTTCACTGTCACACATAACTACAATTTCTATTCAAGAGTAAGAGACCTTGGAGCTAGAAGTGTGATAAAGGTATTATTTTCAGCATTAATGTCTAAGGGCCTTACATTTGCTGGCTTACATTAGCAAGACCTTTAACCTTTTGATAATTAGGTTTCTGCTACAAGACTGACACTGCACATGAAGTAGCAGTGTCTGTAGAGACTGAGCTGCTTCTACAGAATAATAACAAATCAGCTACTGAGAATATGCTGTCCTTCACTAACAAAATCCTCCAGTAATGAAGAAAGGGCACATTTGCTGCTGCTACTACTGAGACCAGCTCAACCCAAACATGAGAGGTGTCAAAGCAGCTTAAGGACAGAGTTTGCTGTGTAACTGGACAAAAAAAAAAAAGAAAAGGCAGTTTAAGCACATCCAAGCCCTTCACTCCTAAGAATTATCTTGGTGACAGCACTCCAAATCAATTTGCACAGAGAAAAAACTGGGTAATTCCAGTAACTTACTGAGCACAGTTATTATTCATTACACACAATTCAAGTCACTTATTTACTAGCTGAAGACTGAACTTAGTCTGGGGGTATTTCAACTCAAGTCAATCCTTTGACACTCCCATTCCTACCTGGTAGCAGATGGCACAGATGTCATTGTGCTGCTCCAGCTGCTCCTTCGTGGCCACGGGCAGAGATTTTATCTTATTCACAGCGTCTCTGCGAAGGAGGAAACTCTTCCAGCCCAGCTGGGCCCGCAGCCACACGTTGTAGTAGGAGTGGATGAAGATGATGACGGAGCCCATGACAGTCCACTCTCCAAAGACGGTTTCGGAGACGCCGTAGGCCACCACGCACAGAGCCACCAGGAACTCCAGCAGCCGGTACGTGCCGTTCACGTAATAGATCACGTCGTCCATGTTTTCCACCGGCTCTTTCCTGAACTCCTCCACCATGAACAGAACGTAAATGAAGAGTGTCCCAAGCACCTGTAACACAGTGCGAGACCATGAGCCCAGCTTCCAGTTCTGACCTGGAGCTTGAGTCACTCAGCGCTGGCCATCGAGCTCTGCCCACACAACGCTCCCAAGCTGGACAGAGGGCAAGCCCCAAAGTAGTAAAATTGTTGCTGAACTTCAAGACAAATAAAAGTTGCTCTTTCTTGCAAAGCATTTAAGCTTTGAGTACTTCCCCTTCTGCACCTTCCTGAGTCCAGAACACAGCTGAGTTGAACAGGAGTGCTGAGCATTATAAGGGGCAATTTTTAAAATGTAATAATAAAAAGCCCAAGTAATAACAAATACTTATAGTATAAAACATTTTCTCTATTTACACTATTGTGTTTTGAACATCAAATTGCTTTCAAAGAGTTATAGCTAAGTAATGGCACATAAATGAGTACTCTGGGAAAAAACCTTTTGACTCTGATAGTTACACCCTCAAAAGCCTTTTGGCTTTGTAATTTGAAATAGACTTCCATTCACCTCTGTTCTCAGCCCACCCAGGAGCTCCTTAGCCTCAGATACAGGACAAAGAATGAGGGTTTTTATCACCCCTCGTAATTCTGCCCTTCTCTCATCCCTGCTCTTTTCTCATCATGTATTTTCCCCCTCAGAGCAACAGGATCACAGTTAATGCAGGGCTTCACAGGGCTGATGTCCTTACCTGAAGAGAGGTTAGAATACTGCTGGAAATAATGATCAACAGCCAGAAATCCATGTGGAAAAACTGACAGATCATGTAGGCCATGTACGCGGGGAACACGAGTAAGAACAGACAGAGGCTGACTGCTCGGAAGTGCTTCCACAGACTCCTGCAAAACAACAAAATAGGTTTTTATTTTCAAGTCAGATTTAAGTGTCAGAATAAGAATAGAATGACTGCTGGATGTAGGCATGTCAGATGCTTGCTCAAGGCTTTAGCTTGTGGAAAGGAGTTTCTATTTTACTTGGGCACAGTCTCATTCCCAGCTTGCACACAGGCCTACAAATGTGGAAAGTTGCCTCTCTGACCTTTGCTGTTTTCAATACAAAGACAAAAATTATGGGCAAAATAAGTACTTGAGATACTGAATGTTACAGATGGAAGTCCATTAAAATAAATTATTAAAGGTGTAACTGTTTGGACACTTTTCTAACCAAAGAGAGGTCTCCAAATTAAATAATTCTTGCAACTCTTCTTCATCTTCAGCTAATATATGTGGGGCAAAGCTACCTCCTTTCATCACCAGATTTAACCCTGCTGCCTTTAGAAGAATATTCCCCAATTCAGAGATCACAAAAGAAATGCAGCAGGACTTGAACATTTATCTCTGCTAGTCCTTACCCTGCTCCTATCATCTACTTCTTCCTAATCTCCTCCCCAACCTAAACACACCATCAATCTTCTTACAGCCACCCATTTGTGAAGGCTTTCAGACTATCTCTAGTAATTTACTACACTACCTCTACTTGTTCCTCAGGTTGTATTTTAACCTCACTTAGCATTGGAAATGAGGTATGGAAAAAGTCGAAGTATTTAGGGGCACAGGACAGCAGCACAAACTGATTGATTCAGCACAGTCTGAAGAAACATCAGAATGACTCTGAGGTCTGCAATTCTGTGTCTTTGGGTGAGGGAGGAAGGGAGAGCTGAAGTGGAATTTATCCTGTTCCTGGCTGATTTGGAAGTGCCTGGGAGATTTGGCAGAAGAGTTAAAACTCGCTATCACCACAGTCCGCTTAAGCTGGGCAGATGCTCCTGTCCTGGCTCTACTCCCTTCCCCTCTGTTTCTATCCTGGAAGTTAACTTGCTGCAGACAGAACACACTGGCTACAAGTAGCCTCTAAGCTAAACAAACTCTCCACATAAACAAACCTTCTCTGTTCCTTTCTTCACTCACAGGTTACAGAAATGGAAAAGACAAACGTGATTGACAAAGATAAAAACAGATTAATATGAGAACACCACATACCACCACTACAGCTCTTCAAAACACAAATGAAACTGAACAATCCCACACAATCCCAACTTGTGGGACACTAAAGCAGACCTTCCACCTCTTTATTTTGTGCCAGTAAACCTTATCATTTTGGGATCACAGCCTCACCAAAAAAAAAATAGGTTTTACAATATCTAACACAAGGTCACTCCTAGAAACTTCCCACCCTCAATAGCTGCATGAGATCACTGCTTTAGAGGGAAACCCACCCAGCTGCAGAGGAGGTCAAGAAAAACCATTCTGCAAATCCACACAATGGAGTGTGGGTGGGGAAAGCACAGTCCTGGATTTGCTTTACTGGAACCACAAAACTACAGAAATTAAGACTAGAAAAGAAATCCGCATACAGAAAAAGACCAAGGCAACTTTAGAAGCTACTAAAAGCCATCAATTACTAGTTTATCACCTCCTAAAAGCGCATTGAGTAACTTTCAGTTTAGGAAACCAATCTCTTACTTGTCCCTTGAGGCTCCCAGTGCCAAGACAATGGGATCAGCGATTTCCAGCATGGACTGAAGGATGGATGCCACCACAATGAAAAGAATAATACTGAGCAGGAACGCCCGATGCACAACTTGGAGCTCAATCAAACCTGTCTGCACAGCCAGGATCAGGAGCGTCACTCCTTCAGTCATCCCCCTGCAGATCAACACAGTCAAAAAAACAAACAATCACATCTCTGTGTCAATGCTGGCTCAAAAGCACATCTAGAAACACCAGGAATTAAGCTGTCTGCTTCTGTCACAACCCTTCATATGTCACTGGTTTTGGGTTTCACTGGTGTCCCTGTAAGGCTTTAACCAGGGAGGGATGTTTTCAGAAATGCTGAAGTGCTGAGCTTAGGAATCAGCAGATTTTGCTCCTGACAAGCAGCATTTGGGCCATATCCAGCTCAGACACCACCCAGCATAAAGCGTTTTAAGGACCCAGTTTAGGCAAATTACCAATTTCGCCATTTTTCAGTTTATTCCCCCTGTACCTAGACCAACTACAGCTGTCCACTTCTTTCTGTCTTGGAACCTCAGAGTGACTTTAATCCCTCTGAGGATCACCATTTAGAGCACAACTATTTGATACACTAAAGTCCATGCTTCAGCAAAAGATGTTTTTACATAGACTACTCTTAGGCAGCCCCAATTTACACCCCTTTTGCTTCCACATCTTGGAATCCAAAACGTAAAACATTCTTTTGCAAATGGTCTCAACTCTATAGAGCTACAGGCTGGAGTAACAGAAAAGGCAGTGTCATGATCCTAATTTCATGTTAGACAAGTTGGGACAAGTCTGAGAAGAGGCATTTTGGCTATTTCCCGTAACAATTTACAAGCAATCCATACAATGCTGTGTTTTAAACCTCACAGATTAGTAATGTTTCATACATGATTAGAGGGGAGATGAGGAAATGAAAATATGAAGTGTTTATATTATGCAAGCATGTGAAAATTTTTCAGCGGCTCACGAAAATAAACGCAATTGTAAATCCTGAGTAACAGCCCTGAATTTCTGCAGAAATGAACCATCTCCCAAGGAGTCTGTGACAAGTATTTTCACCTCAAATCTTCTCAATGCATACACAGACTGGCACACAAAAAGCCTGTCAGGAGGTCAAAAGTCAAAAAACTGCAATGCTACCCCTATATTTTTATATAAATCCCCTTTTTATCTGTTTCTTTTCAGACCCTAGACACAACGAGGCACTTACCTGTTCATAGCAGGATCGTTCATGAACGCTCGGTAACCCTGCAAGTAAAACTTGCAGAGAGTCAGAACTCCCAAAGCAACAAAAGAGACTGTGAAGACCAATCCCAGCAGCGAGTATGGAGTGCTACAGCATTCGGCAATACTGGCAGGAGAGAGAGGAAAACAAACAAAAAGAAAAGGTTGATCAGTTAAAAGCAATGTGATGGGCTCTCCCCTTGTCCTGTTAACTGTGCAAGTTGGTTTTGAAGCAAAATTGGACTGGTTTAATGAAAACATTAAAAGTTCCACACCGCCATTAAATCCACCAATAAAAGAAAAAGATGAGATGGATTTTATTACTTCTTTCCAAGAGGAAAGTTCATGGAGCTTCCCCTTGGAGCCTGGGCTGTGCTGTGACATCCCTGCAGTCCCCTCGGCGCTGGGCCACGTGGTGGCACTGTCCTGCTGCCGCTGGGGCTCGGAGCCACAGGCGAGCCCAGTCTCCACACACTGAAGTCACTCGCTGGAATTTCACCCAGCACCTCAAACATCCAGTTAAAGGAGATGGATTCACTAAGGCATGTCCCCCTCCTATCCATAATACTACACACCTACATCAAACTAATGAATTCTGTTGGGAGGCTAAGGCTTTTTGTCAGCATCCCCATCAGGGTCAGGTGGGCAACACGTGTCTCTGGAACGGCTGAGCCTGAAGCAGCAGAATAAGACAGCAGAGAAGGATCCCCTTCAGCAGGTTTCTTCCTCTCTTTTGCTACAGCAGTGAAGTCCCAGAGACTGAGACCTCAGACTTCATTTGACAGCTGCATCACCCACTTTTGGGCTGCTCTTCTACTGGCCCTGGCACCATGATATTCGGAGAAGCCCAAGTCCCAGAATGTGCTTCAGGTTCTGAACCACAGCACTGCCAATGCCAGGTAAAGAACCAGCTGTCAGCCAGGGGTTACACATCTGGAAATACTCAGATGCATAACCCAAGGTAACAGTGACGCATTCATTAAAAAAAAAAACTTCATTTGTTCCTCAGGACAGTAGTCTTGAGAGAGAAATTGCCATGGTCAAAACCATGTCCTGCTAATTAACCGAGTGATGAGTGAAGCAGTCCAGTGCTCTGACAAAAGTTCTGAGGAAGCACATGCTTCAAAAATAAACAAAGCTCATCCAAGAGACATTTACTTTGTCTCTTTTAGTGAGTACTTAAACCTGAAATATCCTTTGAAAGCAATTCGCAGCAGAAAATGTTGATGTGTTTACATACACTTATTTACAGTACTTCTGGTAAGCCTTCAAATTCTGCCTGTTTACCAAGCCAGCGGGGGCTGAAAAAGCTTTTAGATGTTCCTGGTGATCAAGATAGTGAGAAACAGTATTTAAAGCAGTTATTTATGTAGGATATTTGCAGAACTCTATGTTTTTCTTCAAAATAAATTATCAGAAATCAAGAATCCTGGTTTTTCTGCTTTTTTGTCAGAGTATTGTTAGGACTCTTCGTAAACTTGATCTACTATGCAAGAGTCCCCGAGGAGCTCATGAGCTCAAAAGATGCCTGGGGAGCTTTGTGATGTTTATGTGTCAAGCACAGGTTTATAAATTGTCCCAAAGAGCTGAACTCTTCATGGCTTCTCAAAAATCACAGCCGTTACAAACCCATGGAAAAGATTTTGAGAGGAACAAGAACAATGAAAGGTATAGAATAGTTTTAAACAGCAAATATCAAACAAGAGCTTCCCAGTCTGGGAATAACAGGCTACTCTCAGTTTTAAAGAAATCTTGATTTCCCTGTCTCCCCTCCCCAATACATGAACTGAGGGGCACTGAGTGAAACTATATTGATTCAAGCAACCAAAATGGATTTTTCATTATAGAGACGAGGCTGAGCTCTGAAAACTCCTTGCCTCAGGATCGTCCAAATGACACAAGTGTACATGGGTTCGAGGGCAGAAAGCACAAACTGATGGAAGAGTTTTTTGAGGGTTACTGAAATACTTATTAGCCACATCCAGCTAATGCAGCCTGACAGAAGAAGTTGGATGCAGGATTGGATGAGTCCTAGGCAGCATCCTGTTTGTCATACAATGGGTGGGTGTCCTTCCAGGAACCCATCTGCAGCCACTGCTGGGAACTGGATCCCAGGCTCCATCAGGATTTGGTCCGACCCAGCACAGCCACTCCGATCTCATGGAAGTCAGACACAGCTGTTGTGTACACCCCAATTGCTCCCACCTGAATTCCAGCCTCACTGTTTTAAGCAATCGTTCACTTAAAGGGCACAGATGCAGAATTCACTCAACTTTCATGGAAGAGCACATCTTTTCTTCCACTTTGTTGAACAGCTAGCACTATGCTATCACCTGACCTGACAAGGTACTTCAGCTCTCTCCTAGGGGTCAGAGGCTGTTAGTGGTACCATGAGAGTTTGTGTTTTTAAGATGAATCACTGTTTTGTCCCTGTTTTGCCACAAATAAGAGAAGTATAGCAATTTGGTGTGGGAATAAACTCAACTTCAAGGAAAAGGGTTGCTTCTCCCACCTCTTCTAAGTGCAGTACTCTACTGTAACAAAACTAAAATTGCAGAAGAAATTAACAGGAAGAAAAATTTTAGACCCCAGTGGTTTAGTTAACAACCAGGTAACACATTCAGTGCTTCTGCATAATGCAGGGTGACACCATAAGCAATTTTAATACTATATGCAGTAAAAATCCTTGGCATTTCTCCTTAATGATAATTAATTTTGACAGCTTACACGATGGCACCATAGACAGACACGTACAGCAAGGCAAGAGAAAGCCCAGCAACTGGAGAGTCTGACTGGAAAACTGTAGTGATGAAGAAGTTACTAATCAAACAGCAGAACTAATGATCCCTAAAGACTGTCCTGTGCTAGCTGGCTGTGTTTAAACAACTATTACCCCTCTTTTCCCCATCTCACTATGGCACCGTACCTAACCTGCCTAACCCCAGCTTCTGCAGCACCCCCAGCTCCTCTCTGCCCTGCATTCCTGCTCCCCTTTTATGTACAAAAGACATGTAGGTTCCAGCCAGGAGAATCCCTCAAATGCTGCCTTTCAGTAACAGCACTAATACAGACCTCTATCCTTTATCTTACAGCCTCTAAACTTTATAATACTTTATGGTCTATAAAACTTTATATGTTTTTACAAAGCTTTTACAAATCTATTATCTTTCTGATCTTTACACCTCTGTCACATTAACCACTGGGCTCAAAAGTTGCTATGGGAGTTGGGTGCTTGGATGAACTCAAGAATGTGTCCCACACCAAACTGATGAAGCAAGACACCCAAGGCTCAGAAAGCAACATGATCATGAATAAGATATCAGCTGGACTGAACTTCAGCTGAAGTATCTCAGACAAACCCAATTTATATACTGAAAACAACTTCTGGACCAAAGCCCTAATTATGGCTACTCCTTCCTCAAAGGAATATTTTGCTTTCTTTGGGAGCTCTCCCACAGTTCTATTAATGTTGTCTGCTCTGAATGGGATCCATGCCTTTGTAGGACAAGCTTAACAGGGTTTATATGCGTGGTCCCTGCAATAAGGACAAATATTTGTTGGGTATCCAAGTGCAATACAGCCAAAATACACATCTCATCTCTAAAAGAGCAAAAATACTCATTTCAGAAGACAGTTCCAACAGAAAACCAACTATTTGCTGGCTCCTGAATTACCTGGTCAAGAAGAGGAAGAGAAGCCTCTCTCTGGAGGCAGGCTGGTCCCGTGTACTGAAATAGGAATAGATCTGAAGAGCAAATAAGACGAGCCAAAACACCATGAAAAGCACTGGGACCACCAGCTGGTTCCACAGAGACATTCCCAGTGCCAGGAGCCCGTACACCTCCACCACCTGAGAAGACACAAAAAGGCAATTTGTTATTGAGTCACAGCACCTGGGGTTTGATAACAAAAGGAAAGTCAACAGGACAGTCACAAGGAAGCCAAGGATAATCCACATGGCAGCAGGCATCCCAAAGGAAGAGAGGAGGTACATCAAACTACAGTTGGACAAAGGCAGAGCTCAGGTTCAGCAGTGACAGATTTCCAGTCTGTCTGGCAGCAGGGAGAAATACCTGACTGTGCAGCAGCAAACCCTCAGACCAGCTCAATGTCCCTTCCTACAAACACCTGGCTTGGAGCTGCTCCCTGCAGCCCATTCACAGCCAGAGGGGTGAGGACACGTGGCTCTGGGTCATGCCAGCCCCCTCAGACCCTCTTGCCCAGTTTAAGCCACACCAATGTTGTTTTCTCTGTACCTACAGCCGAGTCACTGCACACAAGAGACACTGAAATGAGTCACCATTTTTAAAAAAAGTAGCAAATCTACATTGCTGACCTGTTTTTAAGGAAATACTTAATACCCCACACATTTTATGCTTAAGTATCTCAAAAGGATCACATACCTAATCCACCAAGTGTTTTGAAATTCACGCATAAGACTTATATTGGAAGACTCTGAAGCTCAAAGTACTTCCTTTGTATTGCAAAGACTAAGTTACAATCATTTCCAAGAAGCTGGAACTTCATCTAGCTGGACTCAGGTCAAAAGGAAACCATTCGTAACTACTAATTCCTCACCACCTGCTTCCCACAATGACACAGAAGTCATCATGGCAGGGAAATTTCATCAAATGCTAAAAATCTGACAAGCATGAGGGATATGACACTCAGGGGACCTGCTGCAGTACAGGGCTGATGGACATGCAATACACTGCTGGCAGGGACACAGTGCCAAGCTCCTGCTTTGCTCACAGACTTGTCAAGGAAGTGCACCTGCCCTCAGGAGACTCCCCTGGCCTGGGACCAAGGCAGGCAATCCTGAGCAGCTCCTGGCAGAGTGCTCCACCACATCGGAAAAGGGTCATGTTAAGCTCATAATGTAGATTCATAACCGTGAGGCATTTCTGGCATCTTCTGCTGCAAACAGGCAGCCAAGGTTCTGGGCCTGCTTTTAAATTATACCACTGGGCACAGTCTAAGATACACACAAACACAAAAAGCTGCCCTGGTTCACCTGTTAGGGCTCTCAGGAAACACTCCTGGTGTTTAACATCTCAATATTCACTAGGTTTTGACACTGATATGAAACCTGCAATCAAATCCAGCCTAAAATAGCAGTACACTCACAAACACCAGGACAGCACTGAAAACCAACAACTGCTCAGAGTTATAGCACTGGAAATACAAGCAGGAAAATATTCCAGTTGGAAAGGCAACATCCTCCTCTGGAATACACATCTAGGCTTGATTTGTAGCAGAGTTGCAACCACTTACATGAACACACCACAAGCCAATGTTTTTTCTGCTGTTTCAGGAACACAAGCAAAGAGCAGCAAGTTCTTAAAATACAAAAATCCTGGGTTTTGCCAGTACAATGTGAAAACCACTCACAACTATTCATTGCAACTCTACTACATGCATTTAGAAAAGCAGCATCCAATGCTCTTATAAAGTCAGTGCCACATAACAAATTTTCTGCCATTTTTCCTGTATTCCCAAGGGAAAAAACCTTTATTCTCTCTGCATAAAAAGCCAGGAGAAAGAGTATGATCAGTGTCCAAAGGGCAGGAATACTTCCTCATGATTACTGTAATACAGCCTGGCATGGAAAGATTTGAAATACTGGGATGGGGCAGGGGGGAGACAAGCAATTCCAGAGATGAGGAAGAGAGTTGGGTAACAGCAATATTTAGAACTCAATTCTGACAAACAAACAAAAAACCAGCAAGAAACAACTATTTTCCCCCCTCAACCTGGAATGTATTCACAATTAAAACATCTGTAAGGTACTGAAGTGTTTTAAACATAAGTGTCTAATAAAAAATAGGTACAGGTCTCCAATCCACATCTAATCTGAAATTGACTTCAGAGAGCCAAACTGTGCATCCCTTCATGCACATGGAAAATGGAAGTGCTACTTCCAATCTTTTGCAAGGCTTTTGAGGCGTACAGACGTGCAACTGTTTTACCCCAAATGTTACCACTCATGCACAGTAAGCATGGTATTTCTATTCTCACTGGAAAACAGGATATTGAAGCTTTGCCAGTTAGCTCCCAAATTAGTTTTTAATTGGCAAGTCTACAAGCCAGGGGAGGTTTTGATTGGGTATAAGGAAAAATTTCTTCACTGAGAGGATGGTCAGGCATTGGAAGAGGCTGCCCAGGGCAGTGTTGGAGTCACCATCCCTGGAGGGATATAAAAGATATACAGATGTGGCACTAAGGGACATGTTCGAGTGGTTGGACTTGATGATCTCAGAGTACTTTTCCAACCTAAACAAATCTATGATTCCATGGACGAGGTCAGACCATGCTAGGTGCTGCACAAACACAGAAGGATAATCCTGCTCTAAAGACCAACTACATACAAAATAAATAACCAGACACCAATGATCAACATGACAGGCTGAGACCTTGGCACAGGAGACACCTCCTGCCGCCAAGTTTTTGTTTGTGCATGACAGATATGACAGCTAACAAGAGCTTTAAAGAAGGTTTTGAAAGAGCTTAAAAAGTTAGTTTTCAGACTGCTTCTGGACTGAAGAGCAGAAGGCAAAAAAACCCAGTGGCTTGGTTAGCAAAAAAATCCAGCCAGTGGTGAGAGCTGAAACAGCGGTTCAGTCAAAAGTCAAGCAAGCATCAATCTTTTTAGACTGAAATATATAGAAGGATGCATATATATACATACTTTATATAAAAAAACCAGCAGATGTGATGTTTCTCTGCCACTGAGACAGTATCTTTTCAACTAAACATCTATCAGATGTCAAAGCATTAAGAAAATGGACATGTCAGATCAGTCTTCTTGTTGGAGGTCTCAGTAATGTTGCTGCTCTGAAGAAAATACCACAGACTTTTCAAATCACTGTGCAAGTTACAAATCACTAACTCAGTGATTATTAGAGTCAAAATCAGCTTCGGTATCACTCCCAGTTTAACACTTCTGTAATTACAAACACTTTTCATACAGAAAGCATTTCTTGAAATGAACAGCTACTACAGTGAATGCCCAGGGATTACCTTCCTTGCTTAATAAGGCTCTAAATAAATCCCATTCGGACACAGTCTTGTCTTTTAGCCTGGATTTGGGAAGGAATAAGCAAAGTCCAAGCAAAGTGGATGTGCTCAGCTGGCCAGCAGCATAATTCAGGCTAATGTCTTACCTGCTCACCCATCCAAAGCTATCATAAAATAAATAAAGGAGATGCTATGGATAGGAGCTCATTTGGTTGGCTAAGAAAGGATGAGTTGGCACACAAACACAGGTGCACAGGAGACAGCAAAAGTGGTTTTTTACTTGTTTCCTGCGTAAAAGGCTCAGAAAACAGAATCGTTACATTCACTGTCTTACCTGGACAAGCTCTCTGTACGCAGATTTCGCCAAGTTATAGGGCACCAGAAGATTCGATGCCAGGAAGTAGAGAACTTCCAAGCCGGTGAAAATCATGGCGAATTTGTTGATGATGACGATGGTCTCGAGCGGGACGAGGCAGAGCCGTGCCAGCAGAGGGAGCATGTGCGCGGAGAACAGCCAGATCTGCTTGGTCTTCATGACGCAGGAGCAGAGCGTGCACACCACCAGCTGCCCTGGAAACGCGACACAGCAGTTCAGAACCAAGCTGATTATCCCCTTCAGGAAAAAGCGTATTTTAATACGTTATCTTTCCAGAACACCGTTATCAACATCCAGCATATTATGACGGTTCTAACTAGGACATCTCTGTTACGAAACCAGGCTCCTCTCCGCGTCTTTTGCTGGGTCGCTAAAGTTACCCTTTCCAAAGTACGCACAGCCAATGCTTTCACTTCCCAGATTAGTGAGCTGTAAACCCAAAACACATGCAGAATCAGATTAATAAAGGCCCAGGAATAAATCATACAGAGGATAACCCAAGAAGCCAGCCCTCCTTTCCCTCACCACCCCCAGCTCAGCTGAAATCCCATCAGTAGGTGTACACACAGCAGCTTTTCTGAAGCCCAGCTACAGTATTTCATCTTGACCTACACAAAAAAGCAATCAGAGGTCCCAAAAGGCTTTTAAAGCAACAATATTTACACTGTCAAGAGGAATTACTGGCCAAGAACAGCAAGAGGAGAACAGCCAGGTCAGCAGCTGAGACTTCAATAATTTCATAATGCCCCAAGGCAGTTGCTCAGAATGGTCACTGAAGCTTGGAAGTGACAGATAATTAACAACTAAATTCTCTTTAATAGCTGGTGGGGACACAAGCATGAGCACATCTCCCCCACACACCCACAGATTTGGAGGGTGGTATTTCTAAAGCACGAAGACCACTCCAGTATAACTGCTCCCATCGGAGACACTGAAGTTGTACTCTTGATCCCAGAGGAAACTGAATGGGGCAAAATGCACATTGCCTGGATAAGAACAATCCTCAGTCATCATTTTGCAGTAAGGAAGAAATTTATGGCATATTATTTGAAAACAGACCCTTGTTCACCATCTATGTTAATTTATATCCGAACGCCACAATATGTGGTACTATATTCAAGTGTTATTGCCCTGTTTTGGAACCACCTCCATAATGTTTGCATTTCATAACTCTCCCCAAAACCAGCATCTGGCCTTAGGAAAACAGAGGAACCAGAGCAAGGCCAGTAACGTCTCTGGGTCAGCACGAACTCCATGTGCTCACATAAGCTCACTGACCTTGTAAGCCCTTCTGGACAGGCTGGGGAGGGAAGGTGCAAGAGGAGAAACAGCAGTACCAGGGTTTTGCTTTCATTCTGCCAAGCTTCCCTACCTAGGGAAGGACTTCTGCTTTCAAAATAACTGCAACTGAGCTGAAAGCAATCTCTAATCTCTACTACTTAAGCATACAAAGTTCTCCTTCCTTCACGCCGTCCTCTTTCAAGTTAAATTCCTACTGTCAATTCGATAGATGTATTTCTGAATTAGCAGATGTCTCTGCAGAACAAGCACCCCTGCTCTCAGCAAGACACTACCAGCATACTGGGTCTTCTGAGCCTCAGAGAAAGTTACTCTACTCATCTCTTTAGACGTTCAGCAGACTCCAGCTCTGAAGCATTCTCCCTCTGCTTTGTTGTTCTCTGCCCACACACACGTTGCTACAACCCTATTTAAGACACCACCAGCACACTGCTGTGCTGTCATATTCAGGAGCCTGGCAGGCAGCTTGCGAGGATTTCTGCGACTCACGGTAACTAAGGCAACTCAGCTTCACACACAAAGGGACACAAACACAAGCATCCAATGTGTTCTTCAGCATTTAATAAGAGTGTCGTCATCTGAAACCAAATACTGCGACAGCATCACATTAAACAATCCAGGGCTCTCTGGGATGACTCTGGAGCTCTCCGGTCACAAATCAGAGCCTCTGAGTTCAGCCTCAGTAAACAGCAGAACCTGCTTTCCTCTGACAGCCATATGTGGAGTATGCTGCTCATCCCTGCTCAAATCTGGCCCTCTCACCCTTTTAATTTAAACAGTGATCAAAAGTTACTTGTCATGGGAAGGAGAATTGTACACACCAAAGGAAATACATGGAGCACTTTCTCTGGAGGCTCCAATCTCCTCCCTGAAGCGTGCACCTTGTCATTTCTCAACCCCTGAAGGAAAGGCATGAATGTCTCCAATGGAGCTTTGAGTGATGGCGCTTCCCATTTTAAACTGGGGTAGCAGCACCTTAGTTCAGGGCAGCCAATCTCCCTCTGCAGTAAATCACACTTTATCTCAGGTGGGGCTGTAGAGCGTCAGTCATCAACATCACACAGCATGATCAGCCAGAGAAAGTAGCCTGTACCTCATATCAAATCATAGATTTTAACACTCTAGCTATCTGCTAAGACTATCAAATCCAGGTGAATGTTTGCACCCTGTAAACTGAAATGCTGTGGCCTGAAAACTGACAGACACAGCTAATGAAACCAACAGCTGAAACACCCTTGGAAGACTCCAACCAGGTTCCTCTGCTAGGGAATGAGGCAATAAGGAAGAAATCCATTGTGTGAACTTCCTGCCCGTTCTCTTCCCTTCCCCAAACCTCCACAAATACATTAAACATTGCTGACAGGTAGCTGGAGCCTCTCAGCTCATAAGCTAATGGAAAATGTTCAACAAGAAAGCTGACATGGCACAGCCACTGTACAAGCCACTTGGAGTAGAGAAGCATCTTTATTTCATTCACAGTTTTAGAAGGCTGATGCTAACAAACTCCCTGGCTACTACATCAGTGACTGTTACTCAAAAACAAGGTATCCTAAACTTAGTACAGCACCCCATTACTGTGCCATAAGCATAAGCAAGTCTTCATGGTAGCATCACTTGCAAAACCACGCAGCAGCTTTGGAAAGTTCACAGCTGACGTGCTCCCAAAGGGGCTCATCCAAGGGTCCATCTCCAAAGACATTTATTTCTTCCATCCAGCACTTAGGAACATATTATTATCCCTAGACAACAGTCATCAAACTGAGTTAGATGCAGGGGAAGAAATGACTGTGAGATCCCATTTCAAAAACTACTAATGAATAGAAGCATTAACAAAGTTACACTTGTGAACCAACTGATACTGTACATGATTCCCTTAATTCTGAGCAGAACTTTAGGAACCAGAGCTGTACCAGTAGCACCATTATTCCATTCTCTTATGCACCTGTTTTGGTGCCTTTGTCAGCAGTGCTGAAGCACAACACCCTGTCAGAATGTGTGAGAAAAAGATGGAGCAAAGCACCTGTACATTCATTTTGCTGTGAAGATGACACCACTCAGTGCTGTGCCTTCCTGAGACTCTACTGAATAAACATCCTTGTATACAACAAATCTGAGAAAACATTTCATATTTATACAAAACACTGTCAAGCCTCACAGACCACTTTCACAAGTCTTCCCCAAAGATGACTGCTTGTCATCAAGACCAAAATTACACTTTCAAGTTGGCTTTAAGAGAATAAGGAAAATTAAGAATAGGGATATTAAGTATGTTAACATATACACATTTGCTAGTACAGTCACAAGCACCTATTTCTGAAATACAATTACAGTAAGGGGACACTTTAGCCTGATACCCACTACAACCCAAAACTGTACCGGATAAAACCATTATCTTTTTCTCACTTGTTTTTAATCCCTATTAAAACCTGCATGCAGCATGCTGGGTTTGACTCTCCGTTTAGTTTTTAAGTGTTTCTGAATGACACAATGCCTCCTGATCTCTTCCTGCCCAGGCCTGCCTGCTGCTTTGTGAAGCTCTCTCTAAGGGATTCTGCTTTACTGTGGAACCCTGCATAGCACCTGGGAGAGATTCACAGGACTAATTACAAACATTTTCTCACAAAAAAAGACACCAAAAGCTTTAGTTGTAATTTGGTGTCATTTGACAAGACAGAAAAATATATCTAGACATTCAGAAGAGAGAAGAAATGATATCTAAATAATATTTCCTTGAAAATTACCAATGTTACTTCTATTAAAAATATTCAAATCAAAGACAAATGCCACATTTGAAAGTAAGGATGCAGGCAAACAGGACATGTGTAAATTCTGTCAGACCTAACATACTGTAAACTAGTAAACCCATTTTTATCTGCCAGTAGCAGCTGCAAGTAAGCAGAAAGCAGCTGAGTTTTGCCAACAGTACATGGCTGACTAAATCTGTCAATAATCTGATGAAAACCATAGATCTAAGTGAAAGGAATTAAGGAAGATTTTTCTTCCAAGCTTGTCTCAGGCTTCATTTTAAAATACACATGGGGGTGTGTGTGTATGTGTATTCCAATATCCTCTCAGGAGAACATATGGTTTGGTGTAGCAACCTTAACACTGAATTTATTCTCTTCCAGTCAAAGTTCAAAGGGTAAGGAAACACTCTGGGAAGTCCAATTCTTCGTGATTTATTTGCGATTTTTAGGTAGGAAAGTCATCTCTGCTATTAATCAAACAATTTAAATGTGTTTGACTTGTTATTCCTTAACTCTTTAATTAGAAATATCCTCAGGACTCTGTAAAAAAAACAGTAGCCCGTAGTCCCGTGCACACATCCACCAATGTATTTCACCAGATTTTGTAAGAAAATGACAGAGTTCAGCTGTAAAGCCAATAAAGAATTAATGTGTACAACCCCTGAATGGACAAAAACACTACAAATGCACGTTACTATTGAAATTTCTACAGTACTTTCCACATAAAGGTTATTATAGACACTCCAGTTGTTCTGAATCAGACTGCAAGTCTGAGAATAACAAATGCAGAGCATAACAAACAGACCTGGAAAATATTTCAGAGCTGCAAGTATGGGGTATTGGTAAATCAGTGGCACAGAAAAAGCCAGGCAGGATGCGGCTATCCTCCCATGCCTCTTGCATATTAATAAGAAACACAACAAATTAAAGTAATAAAAGAGATTTGAAACCAAGAGGTAAAACATGCACAGGTTTCAATTAAGAGAATTAGAATCTCTCCTCTCAATTACTTAAAGCACTTACCTACTAAAGCAGTCATGAAACGGTTCATAGAGAGAGGCTCCAAGTACATTGGTCCTTCATAGCCTGATTCCAATTCACTCCTCACATAATCCCTAAAAAACACAAACCCACAAATTATTATGATCCATCTGATTCAGACAAGAAGCAATTCATTCATTCCACATATATGTAACTTCAGTGTATGTCACAGCCAATTAACTAAACTGCAAAAAGCAATATTAACACTACTGTTCCAGCAGCCACGCTGATGGAAGGCTCTAACTGAGGCATGACTTAAGAGAGCAGAATTATCTGTAATTAGACTCACTGACAGAGCTGTAAAAATCCCTTGGGACATCTAAGCTGTTCTTCAGAGCGTGGCCTTGAACTGCTTATTGACAAAGCCTCTTAAGCACCATTCCATTTTTAAGTATCCTTATTGTTTTTCTTCCTAACAGTAATTTCTTTTCCCACCAGCAACGTGTAAAAAAAGAATTTGAGAGCTTGACAGAGATCTTTCAATTTAATGCTTATAGTATTTTGCACTTAAGAAGTTCTTTGCATTCAATTAAAAAATTGGTATGAAGGAAAAGCAATAGTCATGGACTAGTCAGGAACAGAGTTGCTACATCACCCTTTTGTCCAACACAATTTAAAGGTTTAGTTCTAACCTACCAGATACCCACAAACTGATAAAATACTATTGACAGACACAGTAAGAGAGCCTGGAAATCTGTAATTCCCCTCAGAAAAGGTGGGCCAGGAGGGTGGGCTCTGGCAACCAAAGTGCAAGGAAAGAACATGAGGACCCTGGGCAGTTTTCTGCTGTTGATGGTCATCCATTGGCTCTGCCCTCGAGTAGGTTAACACATCAAGAGAACTCAAATATGAACCTCACACTGAGAGCAGGCATTTCACACTTTCAGAAGCTGATCCTGGAAAAGCACAACAGGAATTCTGCACTGGCTCCTTAATCCCCTGCCATCAACAGCAGGCAATACTCCTGACCTTCCACATCCAGATCCCAGACCCGTGTTTCTGCCATGCCCTGTGACCCTTCCTGCTCCACTTCAGGGCAGCTGCAGCTCCACCCTCGTTAGGACACCACCAGCTCTGGCATCAGCAGCACAAAACCCCTGTGCTTGTTTCTGGCTGATCCTGTCCAGCCATTCACGTCTACCTGCATCATATCCCGGGAACGCCAGACACACACACTTGATCTGACCCCGCATGGAGCTCACAGAGTCTGTTTGCTCGAGGGGCAATTCAGTTATTCCATGTTTATTTTTATCAGTGAGGGGAGCCACGCTTGCTGGGAAGATGCACAGATGCAGACAAAGCACAGCCAAACAGGACCGGAAACCACAGCCAATACAAGAATTGCTCTTCTTATTTCAGTGCAGAAATAGATGCAGCTTAGTGCTACTGGGACGACTCACTTTTTCCCAGAAATGTGGAAATATACCCTGCTCCTAGCATTTTAGCTTGCTACCCCAAGCAAAGGTATTCACATTTTCACTTGCAAAAAATTTCTGTAATTCAAGACATAAATCTCAAAGCACTAAAACAAACACTTCAAAGTCTGCTCTTCATAGCTGACAATGCTGCCTACTCAGAGCAGCTTTTCAAGTGTCATAGTATATGTGAGGTATGTTGAAATGGGTTCTTTAGACTGCAACCTACAATTAAAAACACATGAGGACTGAAAAGGCACCTAAAATGACAATTCTAGACAGAAATCTTCCCCTTGAACTCCAGGTACAGCTAAGCACAAGTGCTTTTTTCCCACCTTCCAAAATCCATAAGGTTGTAATCCTTGGAGCAAAGGGGGTTTTTTTATTTATTTATATCATATGGACCAGCAGAAAGCACTTTCTGAAAGCATCAGCAACACAAACAGGATAATCCATCAGTTACAAAAGACAGAAAAAAATAACAGCACTTGCAAGATGCTGAAGAAGGCTTTTTGTCTTAGCAAAATCATGCGCCATCCTCAAATTTTGGGTGAAAACACCAGCTATTTCTAAGCTGCTGAAGACATCAAGTTTCTTCTCTATTTGTTAGGAAAAAAGCTACAAAATCATCCAGGATACCAAGTGCAGCAAGATGACCTTACACAATTTAGCTAAGAGACACGAACAATGCTGCACTTACAGTTGCTTCTTCAACACCAGAATGTGCTTGGAGATGACCCAAATTTCTTCAAGCTACATTTCTTGCTGTTGTCTGATTCAGTCATCTGCACAGAGGTCTGCACTTGGCTGAATTCTCTAAGTAACTATCAATTATAATTGAGTTTTAGGCCCACCAGCTTGGAGAAGCAATGTTTTAAGATCTCCTAAATTTTTTAAACAGTATTTGTATATGATGTCTGAATGAGGAAAGTGAAAGCAGTGATTCTCTTATTACCAGTACAATCACAAGGATCTTTTGGCACAGACACCAATCAGAAGATGCCTCGAACAGCTGCAGTGCCATACAAGATGCTGAAAAAAGCAAGTGGCTGCACTCAATTTTGATCAATTAAAGCTGTATTAATCTGCAGCTTTTACATTTGAGGATTGTTCACTTTACTGCAGCAATGTAAGAAAACAAGAATGCTAAAATCGTTATTTACTAGTTAATGAGTGAAACTACATTACTTTGAAAAATTAGAATTTAAGAAAAAAGCTCAGATCAGACTGCCTGCTGTTCATTCTGTAGATGCATTCCCAGCCTCATTTAATTCAACTGCTGGCCTGTTAACAGGCACCCATGGACAGCCATGACTAAATTGCCCTACAAAGGTAAAGAGATACAGAGCTTCACACGTGATCATTTTTGTGTTACTGAAATACAAAAAAGTCTTCCCTTACTAAAAATACACTTTATAATTGACTGACATAAGGCACAGTGGTTATCTGACCTAACTGACTCATATTGCTGACATTTAGTTTGGCTGATTAATCTCCACTGTCAACATCAAACACACTCTCATAGGTTTCTAATGTCTACAGACAACCTTAAAATTAAGTGTATTTTAAGTTTATCCATAAGAAATAATTCAGTCTCCTGCTCCCCCCCTTCTCATTTTAAGCTCTGTGAGGCTCAACATACTTGGGATATAATCATAATAAAACTGCAAAACATGAAATAAGATAATGATGTAGACTCCAGTTTTAGCATTAACAGTGTGTTTAATTGCATCACTTCTATTCTGCATAACTGCACCACTTATTTTCCCAAGTCACTTTTTGCTGGAAACGGGTAAAAGAAATGTGATCCTTTTAAGCAAGACATTTGTGCTACTACATGTAAAATAAAACCAGCATCCACCTTCCTTTCAGGAGCAGCAGGACTGTGGTAAATTAATTTAGTTCGCTGAATTCTTTTAAACTGCATTCTTTTGTCTGAGTAGTTTTCCTTAGCATGAGTAGCTGAAGTTGCTGGAGTCTTCAGCCACAAGCTGCAAGCTCCCACCTAGGAAAGCTGAACTCATCTTGAACTTCTGCTCAGTTACATGAAGGGAGGCCCTGAGACCAGTGTGAACTCTGGTTCACAGCGGAAGCTGCAACCCAGATAAAAGCAGCCAACACCCACCTGGAGACAGAGAAAGAATCCAACAGGGAACAAGAAGACCCCAGACCACCCACCACTGGACCAAGGGGTGTGTGAAGAATAGTGCATTGACTGCAAGGGTACAAAGGCTTAGGGATTTGTGTGTTCTGGGTCCCTGGCTGCAGGCACCCAGCTCAAGCTGTTCCTATTGCTGTGCCACTCCATTATTAAACTAATTTTTCTTGGAATTGGAAACTGTGCTGCGGGAAACCAGACAGGATCTCAGACCACTTTCACAACTTGTTGTCTCTAAAAATCCAAGTGTTGGCAGCAGGTGAGTTCACCGGGTACCTCTGGAGCAGGAGGCATTGAAGGGTGAGTGTTAAAATTCCCAAGCAGATTTGGAGAAAGCCCTGCAGTGGGTCTGAGTCCCGCTCAGTACCAGGGTGTGTTCGAGTCCCTCCCCTACTACAGCTCACTTAGGGCTGCACAGCCTGATCAGCGTAATGTGCACACAGAAAGCAGGTTCAAGTTCCACATGTAAAAATGGGGTTTAAGTCCCTCATACCAATGGGAAATATAATCCTTTGATACAAACTGCTGGCCAAATCTGAGACTAAGATTGGATCCAGCTGCACCTACACTGCTCTCTGAACCTCAGGACTCCACAGGAGGGTCTTCCTGACAGTCTTTTTTACTGCTTTTCCTTTATTCTTTCTGGTGACACGGAACAAACTCGGCGTAGAAAAGGGAATGCCCTTGGCCAAGGTATTGCAAAATTGGGAAAAGATTTATGGTACAGCTCAATTATCTAAAAAGCACACAGTGGCCTTGTGCCAGGAGGAATGGCCATATATTACTAGGACAGCTGGTGGGGGCCCCGGGAAATCTGGCCACTACATGAAACTTTCAATCAATTAAGACTCACTTATTTATGACACCGCTTAGAGGATAAAAGCCCTGGACAAATGCATTACTGTTTCAGGAAAAGAAAATTGGATACACCAGTCTCATGTCAAATGAGAGGTGAGTAACCAGCCAGCTAATGAATGATGGCACTATGAAGAACTGATACTCTGAAGAGATGAAGTGGGACAGCTCACTCACCACTCTTGGTGCTGTTAACCCAGATGACCACAACTGCATGGCTAAGTACAAAATCGATGCACAATTCAGTGTGGTATGAAGTTAACAAGACTAAAGAGGAGCTAATTCACATAGATTGTTAGGGGCTAGGTGACCAAACCTCTGTAAAACCCAAAGAAAGAGCTGTCATTTTTTGTTGTGTATTGGATACAGCTCATGATCCAACTTTAATAAAGAGAACCAGCAAGACTAAAGTTGATTGCACCAGTGCTACTTTTGTTTAACATTCAATTCCAGCTGCCATGTGTGGTTGGACACACGGAAATCTGCATTTCAAATAAACAGAATTTATGTTAATGTGACCTGTGAAAAAAGTTAACTTAATACTAACCACTGTCTTACTGTCCAGCACAATGAGCTTAGTTACCACCCCTCCACCAGTAAGGGAGGAGTTGATCCCACAAATTTCTGAAATCAGCACTGGCTTTTAGCTGCATTCAAGCACGACTGTAGATACACTCTATGGTAGCCACAATCATAAGAGAAGGGGAAGGGTGCATCTGACACACTGAAATTTAAAAAAAAAAAAAAAATTGGGCTAATGTGACTGATTTTGAGAAAGAATTCCAGCTCTGGTGGTAACCAGCCCATTTCCCATACAACCCCAGAGTAATAAGGCCACAGCTTTTGTCTCAACAATATGCACCACATCAGAATACACCACAGACCCAATCCCTGTGTTAGGACTGAATCATGATGGAGCTGCTCTCTATCCACTAGAGCTGAGTATGGGCCCAACAAAACAGTATCAAATGGCAGAATGTCAGTGTTGACATGCCTGTTGTAGGAGAACAACAGGGATTTATTTATGAAAGTAAAACCATCAAAGCTCAGCACATTTGTTTTGACACTGAACAAAACATCTGTCACTTGAAATCCATTCCAAAGAAACCCCTGAAACTGTACTTGCCTATGTTGGAAAATGATGTGTTTGTGTAAGAACTCTCTGTAATCTTATGTTTGTAAATACCATCACTGTAGGGACAAATAATTGCTCAATTACTTCTAACTGTAGAAACACTGTGGGATGCCATTTTAATTATTCAGCTCCTATTATGTCCAATCAATGGTTACAGTCCAATTATACTTAAGCTAAAATTTACTACCTATCCCCATGAGAATGAACCCTGCACTGGTGAAGAAGCCACTAAAATCTAATGACCTGTATCAACTGCTGGAACGTGTCCAAAACAATGGACAAAAAATTCCAGCCACCATTCAGTGCAGAAGAGATGCATCATGTCATGAAAAGAGTGAGGAAGGAGGCACAACACTGATGGTGGAAAACTCTCTTTGGGTGGTCACCAACAGCAACAGGAATCTATATTCAGATGCTCCATCCAGAGGTGACCTTGTCTGCTCTGCTTACATTGTGCCTGTTGCTTGTAATAGCATTGTATGTGAGACTAAGGGTTGTATTTAAAGACCTCATGAGCTCCTTCCCTCTTATTCCAAAACTTCATGGGTTCTTTTTGACACCTTAGCAGGAATGCTTAATAAAAAAAGCAGGACTGTTGTAAATGAAGTTTAGTTAGCTGCATTCTTTTAAGTGTATTCTTTTGTCCGAGTGGCTTTGCTTAGCAAAAGTAGCTAAAGCTGCTGGAGTTTTAGGCCATGGGCACCAAACTGTCACCAGGTCCAAGCTCCCATCTAGAAAAGTCAAACTTATCTTGAACTTCTGCTCAGTTACATGAAGGGGGGCCCTGAGACCAGTGTGAACTGGAAGATAAGGAGGCCACAACTCAGCAGAAGCTGCAACCCAGCCAGATAAAAGCAGCCAACACCCACCTGGAGACAGAGAAAGAATCCAACAGGGAACAAGAAGATCCCAGACCAAAACCCAGCAATGGACCAAGGAGTGTGTGCAAAGCACACGAAGAGTGGATGAGGGACAGGTGCATTGACTGTAAGGGTACAAAGGCCCAGGGGCTTGTGTGCTTTGGGTCCCTGGCTGCAGGCACCCAGCTCAAGCTGTTCCTATTGCTGTGCCACTCACTTATTGAACTAATTTCTCCTGAAACTGGAGACTGCTGCAGGAAACCTAAGGCAAAGAAATTTCATTTAATTGGATTTTGGGTTTTTAAAGCTGACTTCTCTTTTTTCCATAAACAGATGGTATGTTATTTCCACCCAAATTACCAGGTTAGCATGCTACATACAAATGTAGCATCTTCTGGGATGCTCCAAGTATTCACAAATATTACCTAAACCATCTTTATGCATTAAGGTAATTCTCAGTTCTGTAGGCAAGGAAACAAACATTTAAGAAATTAAGTGACTTGTCAAGGTCACATAAACCTGCAAGTCTGAAGTCAGAGCTTAACTATAAAATTCAGATGATCTTATTCCCAGACTCGCAGATGAACTGCAAGCTATTTCTGGAGTGGGAAAAAAGCACTGAAAGCTGAAGTCTTTCAACAGCTCAGAATTTCCAGGACACTGCAGAGTCACAAGTGCCAGATGATTCTGGTCTTGTTCTATAATTTGCACTAACCAAACTGGCCTCAATATAAGACCTCTTCATCAGTCTTAAATAGCATCCCAACTGGTAGTGCATGCAAGCAAGTCCCTGGAAGTTTTCAGCTCTAAGCAGAATTACTAACAAAAACCACTGCAAAACAGTTTGCACATGTGACTACTGTATGTCTTGTTATGATCAGGCTGCTAAATAGAAACATCAGTTGGAAATTGATAGCTTTGGCAACAAGAAGAACGGCTCTGCCAACAGATAGGTCTGCCACATTTTACTATTTTCAATATGAAAACTAATGGGATTCAAAAATTCTTTTGTAAGGCTAATTCGAGTGTCACTCCCCATATACGATTCCCTGATTGTACAAAGGCTTCAGCTGAGAGCCCCTTGCACTGTGCTTCCTTCCAAACCAAATCAGCCTTATGTCTAGGCAATGGGTAAGCTCACTCAGAAATGTCAGCAGCTACATTTGCCTTGCAAAATACCTTGGGAATACTGCTGGACTATTTGAATCATGACATCTTTTAATTAAATATATTTTTTGTGCTAGTTGATGCAAGATTTAATTAAAGTCTTTATTAACTCGCTCCAGGAGCACCAAAAAGAGACAGCTTAGTAGGAACACACCTAACAGTCCAAGCAATAGGTACTAAACATGTTACAATGAAGCCTATAAAGTGTCAAACCTCACAAAGCACCAGAAGTCAGAATTCCTATTACCTAGAAACACACAAGAGGTATTACAAGCAATCACAGTGCTATCCCTTAATGTATCAACCAAATGCATAACATCTCCCTTTCTTCTAAAAAATTTTAAGACCTGGAGTGGCATAAACACCTCCAGCTGTAAATGTTCTGGACCAAAGCCCTCTGTCTGATGGGCATTTGTTACTAGCTTTATTATTTCAGTGCAAGTTCTTAAATAATGTTTAGGTTGCCTTTTCTAATAAATAAGCCTTTAACCGTATAAGAAACACCCACAAACTCCATCTATAACAACTCAGGACTCCCCTGAGGATGACAAATAAACCCTTTTTTCCTTCCTACCGAGGCAATAAGAGGCTATAACTCCTCTCTTGTACACTCAACCTTTTCAGGAAATCACTAACTGCAACTCCGACAGCCACAACAGTGACATGTCAAGTCGTCACAAAGCCTTTATTAACACTCCCCTGAACTGCAACAAATCAAGAAAGACATTCCAGCAAATGTTCTGGAACAACAATTTTGATGCGGAAATAACAAAACTATCACTTCCATTAAATCAATTGAAAGCACATTTTTACATGTTTCCCATGAGCAGGCACCAGAAGAAGTCAGGCTCAAATCTGTATTTTCAAAACTTCCCATGCAAAGCCTTTAATGTGACGGCAGTGTCTTCTTTGGTTCCAATTAAACATCGTGTCAGTATGAAAGTTTACACTGGCTTTCAACAGATTTAGCTGGGGCCAAACAAAGATGGTTGATGTTGTCTTGTTTGACTCAAGAGTTCTCCAGCCCCTAGCTCTGCATTTTAGATCCAAAATACCTGCTTCCACTGTCAATTCATCTTTGTGTAATATATTTTAAGAATAAATTCCACTACTACTTTTGCTTTTACTGGATTCCAGATATCTATTTGCTCTCTCACTCAAGGTGCCAGGAAACTAAAAGTAACATCCTGTCTGCTGTGTAAAGCACCCCAGTGCTGAAAGTATTTTAGCTGAGCCACTGAGTAACTTAAGATTACTGCATCAGAGGCCACATTTGGTCTTGTGGTAAGTGCTTTCTCTCCTTAGATTAGGGGACATTACACTCCCCAGACAAGTAGCTCAAAATTCCTGGTGTCTTTTCAATTACTTAAAAGAACTACTTGACTGCATATTTAATTCTGTAAACTTTTCCAAAGACAAAGAACAGCAAGATATATTTAGGTGTCTGACATAGAAAAAAGGCCTCCACAAAACCATTTCTAGAAGATATTAACAAAATAACAGTTATTTTTCTAATTCCCAAACAAAGCTAACAAAATTAATCCATTTATTCTTACCTGGAAATTTGGTGCCCAGCATAAAGCAGCAGTGCAGTCAAAAAGTACAGGTAAAGCTGAACCAGATGTTGCCTTGGTAAAGTTAGGAGCACAACACTTAAGATGTAACCTGTAACAAAAAGCAGAAGTTGGTATTTTAAAAAAATACTATCTAACACCAAATTAAAATAACACTTAGCATGTTCACAATTTAAGATGGGGACACACAGGCTGTAGTCCGTATTAGTCATATTAAAGGACACTCCAGCTATCAGGGTTGCATAAATCAAGGACAGGACCTGACACAGCCTAGGATGTGTTGATATTTAGCCCAGCAGTTCCTGCACATCTCATAAGCATTTAGTGAGGCTGTTGAAAATGACCCAGTGCAGATCCAGCTTTACTCTTCCAGACCAGGGCGTGGCGCTCAGCAGCCTCTCCAACAAGCAGAACACTGATCTTTATTTTCTTAAGGATCTCAATCAGACACCCAAAGAAAGCAGTACTTTGAAGCCCACTCCAGAACTGGGTGGTACATGTCCATACTCCTCTTTTCCAGACAGGCTGCAGGTCAAAAACCCAGCACACGGTGCCCTTACTTATATTTATTTCCAGGCTCGCTCTCCATCACTGCAGTGCACTTGTGCTCTTTCTGAAGGTCAGCTCAAGTGCCTGGCACTGGAATCCATTTAGGAAAACAACTCGGCAACAGCCAACAACTCCCCTGAAGCTAAGAACAAAACGCTACAGAAGAACTTCACCTGACCCTCACAGCAACACCAGTCACGTCACATTTAAAGTTTCATACATCTATTCAGCAACATGAGGCACAGTCTTTTTAGCTGAGTTAATTTATATTTTGAACTTTTTAATATATATAATAATCCAACTCTAGATTAAGCACTCATAAGCAGTGGCACAACCGGGTACTATAAAACAGCTTGGGAACACAGCATGTTCCAATATTTGAAAAAGATACTATTTCAGAGTCAGTATTTATGTTGATGTATTTCTTTCTGGCTGCTTAACATCTGCCACGTTCAATAAGCCACCTCTGTAAAATTCTGCCAACAGTTTGGTCTTCAAAAAGGTCTCTTGCAAGATGCTCCTAGAAAAGGCACCAGACCCACAGGATGCCAAGCAGAGAGATCAATTCAGATAAGACAGAAGATAAGATCAATGATAGACAGACAAAGTCTATTTACTTACCTTTTTTAAATACCAGTATATCATTTATGTATTTAACGTTAAAGATAACGTTTCAATTATCTTTATGAAGTGGATGTGACAAGTTGCACATTTGTCTCAGGATGTGCTTTTTAAAAGGCTGAAACAATTGATAGTTTCTTTTATTAAAATCAAGTGTCAGACAAGTCACTAATTCTGTACGGTAACACTGTACAGAATTACAGAGGGCTGGAGCACCTCTCCTGGGAGGACAGGCTGGGGGAGTTGGGGCTGTTCAGCCTGGAGAACAGAATCATTTTTATTTTGAGCTTTTTTAAAGGGGCCTGAAACACAGCACTCCATCAGTTTCCTTCTAGCGACTGTTTTATACAGAATAATTTGCTTCTATTTAACGCAGCCCATCAGATCTTCTACACCATCAGTTTTCTTCACAAACACCTGTATTTTATGGAATTCCTGTTCTCTGTTCACCACCTTCCTTCTACCAAACACACAAATGACAAGAGCAGGAACTCAGCAGTCTCCATGAAGACATTTAACTACCTTGCACCACACCACAGCCTCATGAGTCGGCTCCAGAGCTCTCAAACCCTCTGCAGACATTCTTACACCTCATCTCTGCTGCATTCACCCGTGTCCCGGGATTCCTTTGTGAGGGACAATTCCCTGAGGAACAACCCACAACCATTTATCATTCCAGCACGTGAGTCAAATCTCCCTAAACTTTTCCTTCTCACTGTAGCCTGTGACTCACCTTCAGGTGGAGAATTAAATGGAGTTTATTATGCACTCTTTTATTCCTCTATTACTCTATAAATAGTCTTAGAATACCTGTTTACTGTATCTGTATTTAAGTTCTGTCATCTTTACTTTATTCTATCACAAGAAAGTCTGCTCCTTGGCCACGTGATGATGGACCTGAGCAATGGCAGGATCATTTCTGAAAAAGTAACATTTTAGATGGCAGTAACTACACTCTAGCAAAGATGACGGAAGGATTTTAGATATCACTGAAGTTCACTCTTCTCTACATGATCAGAACTTTAATCAAAATACTTAGGATCCTTCAGGATACAATGAAGGAGTGGAAAAAAAAAGAAAAGGCTAAATTAAAAGATGAAGAAAGTACTGTCACTGTGCCTTCTAACCAGCAGGCTTCCACACTGCACAGATGCTCAGAACTGTGCAGGGAAGCAGCACAAGACAGCCAAGGTTACTGCAGAAGCTTCAGCAATTAACTCCACTGCTCAGGAGTTTGGGCTGGAATGTAAATGTTCACTTTGAAGCAGCCATTTGGTTTAATTGTTAGACTTTGAAGAGGGGGAGAGCAACAGACATTTAAAGTAGTTCCCATTCACTCTTATTTACAATTTTCTCTTGTGACTTGGTAAGAAGGAGATTTCAACACACTTCATACTGCAATATTTGCATTTTGGTGCAGAGGCCCTATTCCCAAAGTGGTACCAACCTCATTTTTACCAACAAAGCCTCTGCCAAAAAAAAAAAAAAAAAGTCAAATAATTCTTTGTCAACCCATCTGATTGCAGAAAAAGAGGAAGACAAGCTCAAATTCAGACATACTTGCAATAATATTCCATTCCCTTTGTTCTTATGCAGACAAATGATGTAACTAGTGCATAGTGTAAATAAGATTCCACTTTAAAAAAAAAAAAAAAAAAAAAAAGGACCAGGGAGTGAAATTTCTCACAGTAGCTTTCTCATCTAAATCATTACATTCTGTTTTCATTTGCGCCTCCTCTGCCAGAAGAAAACACGATGCTGAGAACATATATCCCTTTGGAGAGAGTCCCCACACACAAGGACTTATAGTTTGAGAAATAGTCATCTTACTGGGTAACCTTCGAGCAGGGGTTAACAACAACTAACACTCACTTCCATCCAAATGGAGTTTTTGAGCTCTGTGTCAGCAGTGAGCACTCCCCTCCCTTGATTTAGGCCATGCTATTTGTGCTCTTGGGACTTGGTGCATTGTCCCTTTTTGACTCACCACGTACATTTCTGTATAAAGCAAGCAGCAGGCCCAGGGAAGGCCAATTCCTGCACCAGTAAAGGAATGGTTCTAACACAAGTTAAAAACAAATAAAAAAGATAAAGAAAAGACAGAATATATCTTCCCTGCATACAGTCATAGTATTACCACAACACCAAGAAAAAGACTTGCACCTTTATGCTTCCAGCTGTAAGGAGCATTTCAGAAGACACATTCTGCCAACCTTAAAAACACACAAATCCGCCACTCAGCTCCTATTCAGGAGCACAAGGAAGCAGAGAACTTCTACTGCTTCTCAGGCAAGATGCTGCAGATTTAGGCCCCATTGGAGAAAATAACTGTGAGAATCATACTAAGCAGAAAAGCGAAGTTCAACACTGCTAGACAAGAACACAAGTATTAACCAGTTCATGACCTCATTTACAACCTGTTGATTCAGCTCGATGAAAACCTCTGGCTGTGCAATGCTCATTGTTCAGAGAGCAGTAGCTCACAGACTGCCTTTCAGCAATCTCTCCATTTGTGCACCACCAAGGTGTTCCCAGCTTCTCTCACCAGAATTACCTCTTTGCCGACTCAGGTGTCTGAGGTTTATTGACTGTACACAATGGAGGCTTCTGGAACATGATCAAAGTCGCAACTCATCCTCTTTATGGAGCACTTTAGTGCTCATTTGCATGATTACAGATCCCTTGTGTCCATTTCATATTATTACTCACAGTTCCCTGCATGTTTAGTCTAAAAATGAGAACTTTGCACATCAAAGAGTTCATAACACTTCTTAATAAGGCCACACCAACTCTTGGAGTGCCAGAAAGTAAAAGCACAATTGCTTGGATTCTACCAAGAAATTCATTTAGGGGCCCTACTTTTCCATTTTCCCATATCCTGTGAGGGTAAGGGGTCTGTGACTTGCAGAGCAACTTGCTGGGAAGCAGCAAGTCATGAGCCACAGACTCCATCCCAACACCCAGCTCTCCTGCCAGAGATCAGCGCACTCTGAGTTAGTCACTGCACTTCAGCCAAATCCTTGACTGTCCTCATTTCAGTTTATTCAGACAAATATCTGGCCACAACATGCAAGTGCCAATAACACAGGACACACTTCTGAAAGTCTGCATTTGAAATGGCAGAAGTATTACAGAAGCAACTGGCAGCTTTATTTTCAGTGTGTCTAATTCTCAGGATAACCAATCGCCAGACTGGTTACACTGCAGTTTACACAGAGATTTCATAAACTGTCAAAGTCTAAATCATCTATCTCAAGAGTGGATGATTTTTAAAAAACATACTTTCATATACCTGCCCTCCAGAAAATGCTGGAAAATGTCGTTCAAAACTGAGAAAGCACACACGTAAACATACTTGCACATAAGGAAATTGGTATTTATTCAGTCATCGCACAGTACAACTGTAAACAGAGATCAGAAATCCTGTTCTCAACAGCTGCACACCTCAATGAAAATAATGCCAACAAAACAATTTATTTACTACTGGGGTACTGCCATCAACAGCTGTTTCTTGAATTTTTAAATGAGAAACAGATTGGGCCCTCTAAGTATAAATAATCCAAGAAACTGAGTTCTTTACAGAGATTTGCAGTATTGTCTGAACAAATAAAATGGACTTTTGATTCTAGTTCTGCCATATGATTCAGAGGCTCTTTCTAAACCATCAAGACAAGCTGCCATGCTGTCACAAGAGTGGTACTCAGAATTAAAAATTTTAAGCACCTCCTTTCAAAAAGGCTGCTGGTCGTTTCTTTTTTTTTTTTTTTTAAAGTAGTGATGTGCATTTCCAAAAACAGATACCAGCTTTATACAGAAAAGTTACCTGAAAGTATCCATATGCTGAGAAAGCTGCTTAGTAAAAGCCTACAACACTAAGGAAGCAGTAGAGGAATCTTCAGTCTTGAGTCGGAAAATGAAAAAAGGGTGTGCTGGATTTTGAGCATGGCACTCTCTCTACCTCCTCCTGTGTCCTACCAACTGCAGCATACACTGCATTTTATCCAAAAAGAGAATGAGAAGACGTAACAAGTAATTATTTTAAGAAATACAGACCAAGTCCATGTCATCAAATTGCACTTGATTAAAAATAGTTACAGTTTAAAATTAAATAGTAACACTCAGAAAATAGTTCTACTACCCATTTATTGAAGTGCTGCTGGCAGGAGAGAGATAGAAGACACAGGGCTGCAAAGCCACAGATGCTGAATCGAAGCAGGACCTCATTTTTATATGCATAAACTGTATTTACACATTTAAATCATGCATCCTCTTCTCACAATTTTAGGACGTGTTTCTGTAATGAACCAACTCATTTCTTCTCACACTGAAGCTTCACTTGGCACTTCTCACTGTGTTTGTACCAGAGTACAGTATCTTTCCTCTTAAAAGGCAACACAATAAAAAGAAATCTAAACAAAAGATCTTCTACGTAAAGCACAAGAGCTTAAAGAAAAGTGGGCAGACCAAAGCAGGCAACCACCAAACAAGGGCAGGAAGTCCAGCAGGTTTGTCCTCCCTCAAGCCCCCCTCATAAAAGCAGCATTCATAACAAGCAGCTCACACCTAGCAAGTGATGTGACCCAGAGATTAAAGTATTAACAACACAGTTCAAGAAACTGTCGTTACAAACAGGGTGGTGAAAGATGACACACCTTTCACCTATTCCAAATATTTAAATACTTATCTTTTTTTTTTCCCCCGAGAATTTTTTATTTTTTTGTAATGACAAAGAACACAGTTTAAGTAAGATCGAAAACTGCTCTATTTTTACTCTTGAGTAAGAAAACCCTGTATTTAGTGCAATTCCGTGCCTCACTCATGACAGTGACTTAAAATTCCAAGCCTGACTGATTACAGGTTAAGCTCATGACTCTTCTCTTTCCATCTAGCTCAGAGTATTTACCAGTTACCACAAACAGCATTGCTTTTCCCTTCTTCACAGGAAGAAATTATGTGGTTTCAACTCTTTTCCACCTTTTTCATCAAAAGAACACAAAAAGAAGTGTCTGTTTTCTCAGAGCTACTCTACAGTGCAGAAGAAAACAGAGAACTCTGGCAGTAAGTGCTAATCTACCCTACACAGAGGTTTCACCAGTTCTAACCAGAAATTTATCTCTGCTGTTTGCATTGCTCTGTGCTTATTTAGTTAAATTTCATGCAGGTGAACTTGTGGTTGAGTGGTTATCAGGACTGAATATTTTCCTTTGCTCCAGCAGATAAGGGTTGTTTCACGGAAATATATGAAAATGAAAAGTTGTTTCAAAGAACAAATTGCATTTTAGAAGCTTTTATCATACTCCCAGTACTGCTAACTGGAACGGGAATCACACTGGAACACACCATTTCACTTGTACATTTAAACAGAAAAGACACTCCTGGTAACCCTCAGTTCTGAGCACATTTCCAACGCTGTCTCCTTAGTTCCAGGAAAACGTTCATGATATAAAGATTGGTAGAGTTTATTAATTTTTAGGGCTCTCTAATCAAATTGTTCCTTGAGCATCTGCCCGAGATAGATGCACCCAATTTCCTCAGCTGCTGGAAGCACTTACATAGCACTATATATAGCACTACAAGATACTGTCTTGTAGAAGAAATTCAGTGATTGTTTGATATTGCAAAGCTGCCACTGCATTTGCTGATAGTGTTTCCTAACTGCAAATATGAACAGAGGATTTTGTTCCTAAATAAAGCAGATTAGCATGTTGAAATACATCCACAGTAAACCGTTGTTTAAATTATATGCTGGCAGTTAATTTCTCCTCATGTATCTCCAGAGAAGCTTAATTCCCCAAACTGGTAGAAAAGTACTTTGTTTTCCTTACAAATCCAATTTATATATTTTGATACATCATCTTAATTAATGTTATACTGTAAAGTGATGCAACTAAATCTATATAAAATGTCATAGAGGCATGTAAATTAATTTAACCCAGCTTCACCCTGACACAACTTAAAAATCCCCCAACAACCAAGGAAATGAAACACAGCAACTTTATTTGTAAAGTTTTGTCACTAAAATTTGCCTGAAAATCTTTTAAAATTAGCAACTTGTTTGACAATTTAGAAGCTCTTCTTGCTCAGCAACTACCAGTTGGAGAAATAAAAGCACATACATTCAATGTCATAAAAGCAAGAAGAACTGCTGAGTGATTGTACACCAGCACAAAAGCATCCCTTGTACAAGGAGCACAAAGTCAGATTCCACTGGTTTAGTACCAAAATAGCATCTAGGTGGGAAATTCTTTGGTAACAATAACCACCATCTTTGTAGCACTTCTTAGTGGTGTGTCCCAACACGCTTCAGCAAGGACAAGATTATGAAATGCCTACAAAGAGGGGCTTTGTCACAGCTGGAAATTAGCTACTGCCATCTTGAAAACCTGCTGCACAACTGTTAGTTCTGCATTAGAACCTGATCTGATAAAGTTAATCCTAAAAGCTTTGTGTGTACACACAAATGCATGAGAAAGCCAGCTGTAGGTACAGGCCACCATGGTCCTGTGTCACATTCACCAGCACCAAACATGTCCTCTCCCACAGACAAAGGAAAAGGGAACTGTGACACCAATGTTTTGTACTGCAAGCACGTTGTCATCCCAGCACAAGTACTGTGGAGCTGTAACAAAGAAAGCTGCACACATTTTTAGTGCAGTAAATTATTTCCAGACAACAGATATTTAATACATTAAAAAAAGGGAAGCCTTTTGCCAACACTTAGGCAGTCAGGATTAAAGTCAGGACGTGCTCCTTCAAAAGCCCACAGTTTTCTAACTACTTAAGTGTGTTTCCTTTAGCTGACTGCAGTGCATCTTTATCTTCCAGAAGCATCTACAAGGAAGAAACGCTACAGAGCGGGAAAATTATATGCTAGCCCTTTCTCTCCAAGCTAGGCAGTGCTCAGGCAGATGCTTGCCAGAGATCAACCTCAAGAGCCTGAATGCAAGCCCTAATTTATCCCATGTGCAGATGAATCACATTCTCACCTGGAGAGCAGGTCCCAGAACACCAATCCTTTCATCTCCTAAAAACAGACATTTAGCATTCCAGAGCTAGACTTGCAGGCCAAGGTTCACACCTCAGCTGCCTGAGCTGAGTTAGTAATTTCATCCATTTATCTGCAACACAAAGACTGGTTACCTGCTCGAATCCACTCACAGCACAGAGATGGTCCATAAGGGTGTAAACTGAAGAGCCAAATCTGTGCAGCAGTGAAAACTAAACTTCTGGTGCTGTGTTTAGTCCAAACCAAGCCACCTCTTCCCTAGTCTCTTGTTTAATGGTAAGGTTCTATACTTCTTGTCTGCATCACATTTCACAGCTGCTTCATCATCAGTCAGACACAGGCCAAAGTCACTGTGCTCTTCTTTCAGGACATCAATTGTGTTTCCAAACACCAAGTTTACAAGTAAAGGCTGAATAACAATAACCAGTAGAAACCCTGGGCAGGATTTCTTTGCTGTTAACATAAACTGCCCCTTAGGCAGAACTGTAACAAATGCATTATCATGTTATTCTTTGTAATCAATATATTAACATGCCATCACCAAATTCTTAAAATTCTTTTAGCAAGCCAAAGGGTATTTAGTAGAGTAGTGTTTTCTCTTGAAGAGATCTATACTTACCCACATAATGCATATTAAGGGCCAGGTACTTGTACTGGAAGAGAGGGTTGTTGTGCAGGCTACTTCTTTGGATCTGCTGGAAGAATGAGCTGACATCCCATCTGTACAAGACATCCAACAGCATGATGCTGGGGACCCTTAGGGCCACGTTTAATACTGCCTCCAACTTCTCCTTTGCAGCCATTCTCTTCCCTTTCTGTGAATTGGCAGCAGACTGTAAATAGCACAAGAGAGAGAAGAGTAATCAGATCAATCCCACTGTACAAACAGCCATTAGGCTTTGTGATCGTATGAATGGGGCTTCCTGTGTGGCCACAAACGACTGAATGAATCAACTGAGTTAAATTCAAATCCAGACAGGACAGCTTCTATTTTGGCTATATAAAGGTCAATTTGCTAGCAGTTTTTCCATGGTGACACTGTAAAATGGGGGGAGGGCAGGTTAATGACATGAAAATGGTCCAAGGGCCTGCACCGTTCTTATTTACACTCATTTAGCATCTGAGATCTCAGCCGAAAGACCCCAGTGTAGTAGGTACTACATAAACATTTACACGATCAGCATTAGAACGCAAATACTCTGTGAGCTTTAGAAACTAAACGCCAACAAAATTCAGACACTAGATCCATTTAGCTTAGCACTATTGCTACGCCTCTCAAATTAAATAATCACCAATTAAGACAGTTCTTTAAATATTTTGGATTCACTTCCTCAATGCAAATTGCAATAAATAATTTTCAAATACCTAAGCTTTAAAAAAATAATCTACAGCCTTCATTAACCTCTACAAATTTATCTATTTATGGAATTTGAGGGTTGTGTGTTTTGAAGATTAGGACCAATAATGCAACTATTCTACTCATTTCTATGTACTTCACCACAAGGAATCATACAAACAAAAGACCATATCCTCACTCCTGAATACGAGAAGGTAATTTAATTTTGGAGTTTGCCATCAGATAAGATGGATGATGCAGAACAATGAAGGGCACTTTTTTTCCAAAAACAGCTGGTCCACAACAGCATCTCAAAAGTCATCAACAAAACCATTTTAAAGAGCAAAAGTATCAGTTTGACATCCTGTCAGCTAAGACTGACAGTTGTTCCTAAATAAAATGTGCTGGTTTTACCATTCACCACCTGCCCATCCACTGAACATGATTCACTGCAGGCTGCATTAGAGAAGTGCAGTTGAAGATGGGGATGATCCAGCAAGCTTTCATCCACAAGAAGCCACTCAAAGTAAAATCACCTGCAGCACAATCAGCCCCCCGATGAGGTCAGATTTAAGAAAAGGCTCCCAATCCCAATTATTAGGGGGACAATTGAAAAAAAACTGCACCCTGAGCAAAGAAATGGAAAAACCTGCACTTGAACTGCGCTCTATTTTAAATAAAGTTTTACAGGACTTTATTCATATTGTCCTTGTGTAAGTTATAGAAGTTTTTGCAGCTGTGCAAGCTTTATACCTCAAGCCTACACGGAAGTCCAGCAGGAAGTGAAACCATGCGAATATACATTAAGGAAAAAAACCCAACCCAAATAACCAAAAAAACCCAAGACCTCTCACTTACACACAAGTCTTGTCTGAGGTTTTATTTGTGTTGCCACGGCCTAGATGACACTGCAAACTGTTCATGTCACACCTTCAGCCACGCTCACACTTCTCAAGGCATGATGACATAAAATAAATTCAGCTCAAGAAGTCGGGACAGATCAAAACTGAGATGTGGCTCAATAAACCACAGGTTGCAGGGCTGTTGCTTGCCATTGTCTACCCCCAGTCTGATTTTTCAAGTTATGTAAATGCTGGCACTTTTTACAGAGCTCTTGCAACAGCTCTACAAACCCCAAGGGGAGCACATCCTTCCCCTTGCACAGGAAGCGCCACATCCAACCACATCGGGCACCCCACAGGACACCAGCATTTCACAGAGCTGCCCAAAGGAAATTAAAAGGTCTGCCAGAAGATTACAAATATTTAGAATGAACAACCAAAACTACCACCCAAGCAGTTACTACAGAATCGGAGCATTCAACATTTTGTGTGAATAAAAGACTGAGTTTAAAGGGATGGTATTGTACAAACAGAAGTCAGGAGTTACACAGATTGTATACAAAGAGTTACAAAAAATACCAGCTTAAACAATTCATATTAAAATATTTTAAATGTCCCAGAATTTTCAAAAATCTATGGGCTTGTCAAGTTCATAAATTTAATTAAAACTCTGAAACTAGGCTGCCTCCTGGTTTTTCACTAGGTTCCTTTTCCAAGTAGATCAAGACGTAGGGATAAGGCTGAGCAGGGACTGACAGGTTTTCATTCTGTCATAAAAATACCCACGTAAAGTGACAACAAGTGCCTGATACCAAATTACATTCTCAAAACTGTCAAACCTTTTTCAGCCATCAACAACTACCAAACATGTATGACAAGAAGATAACTTTCACTCGAGCTTTCCTTAATTACTCCAAAAGCGGAATTCCATGGACAACTTCTCTTAATACTGAAAGTCAACTTGAGGGTCAGCACATCCAAATTAAGCTGAAAAATTCTGCCTCCCAAACTCACGCACACATACTTGAGACACAGCAAACTAAGAAGTGCAGCATTTAGATTATCTAAGAGAAGAATTAAATTTCAAATGCTGCTAAAACAAAAACAAAACAAACTTTGAAAACCACATCACGTGGCAACGGAAGTGCTGTGAGGAGCAGCCACTGCAACGCTACAGCATCTTCTGTCCCTGACTGACAAAAACACCCAATACTAATAAGAAACCCTTTAAAATTAACTCCACTAGAAATGCGGATGTGTTAAATAAAGCCTCAGTTGTAATGGCTGCCAAGTTCTGACAGAAGGAAATAGAGGCAAGCAAAGTCCATTGCTCTAAGCTCATTATATTGTAAAGAGCTCTCACAATACATTATTTTGATTGGTGTAAAAACAAACAAAAAAACAACCACAACATTAAACCTCTAAAACCTTTAGATAAATGATGATGACAAGAGTTGCTGCATGCTCAGGCATTAGAAAAAAAAATAGGTCACTTGTTGTACAAAGCCAAAAAATGGACTGGGGAACCACTTGTTTGTGTTTCAAAATTTTTTTCCCATGATTTCAAACATCTCCCTGTTCCAAATTAGAGTAAGAAGAGGAACAGTCTCAGGAAGACCGTCATGGTTTAACCCCAGCTGGGAGTGAATATCACACAGCCACTCGCTCACCATCATCCGTCCCAGAAGGATGGAGAGGAAAACTGAAAAAAAGGTAAAAACCTTGAGTTGAAATAAGAACACTTTAATAAATAAAATAAAATAAAATAAAATAAAATAATATAAAATAAAATAAAATAAAATACTGATAATGATAATAACTGTGGTGAAAGGCAGAAAATAACAAAAAAAAATAGAAAAAGAGAGGACTAAAACCCAAGAGAAACCAGTGACACAATCCAGTGCTCACCCCCCACTCACTGATGCCCATCCAGTCCCTGAGCAGCAATCACTGTCTCCCAGCCAATTCCCCCCTGTTTGTTTATACACTGGCCATGAGGTTCTGTGGTGTGGAACATCCCTTTGCCCAGTTCCCCCAGCTCCTGGTGCACCTGCTCACTGTCAGAGCACAGGAAACTGGAAAGTCCTTGATTTAGAGTAAGCTCTGCTTGGCACCAACTAAACCCTTGGTGTGTTACCAACATTATTCTTGTACTAAACCCAAAACACAGCACTGCACCAGCTCCTAAAATTAACTCAATTCCAGCAAAAGCTAAGACCAAGAACTTCACATTTCACATCTTAAGCTGTGCTATTTGGCCAAAACAACCTTTTAAAAAATTCCCGTTATAACTGACTGTTCATGGAACATAGATTGTTCATTTTTGTTTTGTAACAATTATCTTTCAAAAATCCCTCCCTCAACTGGCACACCCATTTTGTCAAAAGCATATTCTTCGTTAGCCCTAAAGAAAACAGTAGAGGTGGCAAAATTCAATAAAAAAATAAAAAAAAAGAGAGAGAAAAAGACTCCTTCAAGTTTGTCCCAGCTCGTTGCATCAGCAGAACAGACCATCTTGAGTGTGATCACACAGCACGTACCCTCTCACAGATACCACACATTTTCCCTTTCACAGAATTTTCTTTCTGAAGTTTTGCCACAACATAAAATTTTGCCATTTCAGCTGAAGCTGTGAATTCTGCCACTTAAACCAGTGTAACTAGTGCTTCTGCACCAACATAAATATAAATCCATCACATCAGAGGCAGAAAATATGCCCTGGTAAAGCAGTGCAAGAGGCCACAAAAATCTGCATCCATTTATCCAAACAGGTACAAAATTACATTAACAGAGAAGAGTCTGTACATTTAGGGAAGCATTAATCATAAAGTTACTTAATAGTTACAGAAATAAACTGGAATATCTGCAAATATAAGATATTCCAAGACTACTGCCACCAAAATTCACCATAGAAAGAAAAAGTCATTCCAGTCAAGATCAGAACCTTAAAACCAGACTTGATCCTGCATCATTCAGCCTCACATCTGTGAACAAGATGCTCATTCTGCTACAGCATCACAACCTAAAATATTTGGCAGGATTGACTAAAATCCAAAAGACACAATTTCAACTTCTGTTTCTCACATCTATGAAATTCTAGTTACTCTGGATACATCCGCTAACAAGCGGATTCTGGTCTGTAGTTTAGTTTCCACATTAAGATTATTTTTCATTAATAACATTCTGAAACTAAAAATATCACTAGGAAAACCTTTTGTTTTCCGATGAGGTAAACTCTGCTAGACAGACTCTGAAGAGGAAAAACATTTTAAAAAATAAACCCAAACAAAATACAAAATACACAACTCCTATTTGTAGCTATAGAAAAGTTCAGTGTCACAGTTCAACAACTAAAATTAGACCCATCAGCTGGGTTGTACCCACTCACTCCCTTCGTTATACCTGTCCTGGTCTGGGGAGCAAAAAGAATTTGAATTACTGAACAATACCATTCTTCAAAGATTCAGATCTTTCTATCATCAGTCTGGGAGGGAGAGAACAAAGAGAAGCAAAGGGAAGGAACAGGATGGAAAGGTTTATCAAATATGCACTTAGAAAAGAATCTCCCTGTGTGATTCTGCAGGGAAAAAAAAAACCAACAAAAACAAACCTAGAACTCAGAGTACATGAGTCACCAATCCATCAAAAGGGCTCTTTCCCTTGCAGACAGTGGCAAGGAAAGGAAAAGTCTGTCTTTCTCCCATACAATTCCAACTGGCTCACAAGGACAGCAATCAAAGATTTCTGCTGAGAAGGCCAGATCCAGCGAGGTACCAAGAGCAGGAATAAAGCCCTGGAACACTGCAGACGTGCACAGCAACACCACCACTGGCACCCAGTCACTGCTCCCGGTAATGCTCAGCGCTTCTAGATCACTGGAGTAGTTCAGAAATTTCAAATGATAACCAGAGAGTATTTAGCCTTCAATTTAAAGGTTTAGAGAGAGTCAGTCAGCAAACAGACAGCTCGATCTTGCTGTGTAAGCAGTTAACAAGAACAAACAACTTTTTTTTTCTCCTAATTTTTTTCCCCTTTTTTTCCCATCTGGTCTAACAATATGGATTGTTATATAGCTGCTGCAATGGTGTGCCAGGAGAACTGTATTTCTACCTAGAAAACACAGTAATTCCTACATTGCTACTCATCCAAGACTCATTCAGTTGTGAACTGTGGCACAGCTAAGGTTAACCATTCCAAACAAATACAGCACGTATTTTGCAAAAGCAAACGTTACTGCAAAATAAATTAGGTCAAACTCTTCTCTGTTCACAGGGACTTCAGTGAACATGAATTCACATTAAAGGCATATTAAAAATGGACGAAAGCAACTATGGAAGGCTAATTGCAGAGGAAAAAAAAAAATCTACATTTCCAACTTTCATTAATTCTAGCAAGTCTTATATGAGGGGAAAGAAAACCAATCCAAGAAATGAAAACACATATCACAGAGCTGTGAAGATAAAGTTTTCTTTAAAGATTTATTTCTCCAGTACAATTATACACTATGAACAGTTTCAGCCCACTCTCAATTATATAGCAAGTACATTATATTATTTATAGGCAGCCTGTAAAATATCCTGTGGCTTTTATTTTTCATAATGAGCAGGTAAGACAAAGGAACTGAACTCAGGGACTAACACGTGTTAACAAAGGTTAACAAATCCACCAGGTATGCAGCAAAATCCTTCCTTCTGTGGATTCCTACGGGATCCGCGCTCTGCCTGCACACGATCAATTCAAACCCAGTCACACTAAGAGGGGCTGCTTGGTTTTCAGATCACAGCTTAGTTGGGCACCTGAAAGACAGTAAGCTAATTCATTAAAATTAAAATATAATTAGTAATATCTTTAATTAAAATCTTCAGAAGAAAATCTAGATTGACTCCAACAAACTAAACTGCTCCGAGGTCCTTTCTGGCTCCCCCCTTTCTTGCCAGTTCAAGGTTTGGTTTATTAACCAGTTATTCAGCACTTTTTTTTGCCGTCACAGCCGTGTTTGCAAGCCCACACCTACAAGCCTGCCTAACCACATTTGTATCAGCACATTCTGAGAAAATCCGGGCAGCAATCCCAAAGCGCCTCTGCAGAGGAGAGAATACCCAGAGGACCTGCACACCGAGCATTAATGAGAGCCCAAGATGATGCAGTGACATCCCACCCCAGAGAGCTGGATCACAGCAACACCAGGCACACCGGCAAAGCTGCTGTGCCCCATCATCCTCACAAAAAACCCCCTGTGACCCAAATGTGTTACCAGGATGAAGCCACACAACGGGATGAAATATATCTCATCCTTCACAGTTGCTCAGACAGTTTTTAGCCATTTCAGACACAGCCTATGCTTAGAACCAGCAACGCCAATAACTAGTTACCAGACTGGTAAGAAGTTAAAATAGAAAACAAGACTTTCAAGATTTCTCTAGGTCAGCACTGATAAAGTTTCCATCGCTGCTGCTGCTGCCTTATCTGTTTTCTGAATCACGTAAATAAAGCTCCAGGCCTGTAGCAGCTCGGCTTCCTGCAGCACCAGACTCGCCTGACAGAAATATCAAACGCACGGTGGAAATACCCAGAAAAGTTCCCTTTAAAACATGCTCAAACTCAAGATATGCAACCAAAGAATTCTTCCAGAAAAACTCCTCAAGATGAAGTACCCACTTCTGAGTGTTCCTCTCAAGCATGAGACTAATTACAGAGCAGCAGGGCCTCTCTGAAATGAGAGGAGATGCTGGAAGGACAGGGAAACGGGCACAAATGCCTGAATCACACTGAAGGATTGGACTTGAATACTTAAAAAGCAAAACGACGGTGAACTGTCCACTCTAACCACATCAAACAGTGCCAGGTGTATTTGGAGCTAAAAATGGATTCAGAAGAGTAAATCACCACATGGGTTCCAGCGGAGGGGAAGAGGAGCCATCTGCACTGTTTGAAGAGGAGGAAACCGACCCAAGTTTAGCAAGCAGCTCGGAGAAGGTTTGTGCAAGTTCAACACGAAACACCAAGAAGGCTCACAGAGTTTTCCAGGACACACCCATTCGTTCAGAGCTCCCTGGCATGATGCGCTTTTCTGCATCTGCACCAAGGGCTCCAGCTGCCGAACTGGACCGAGATACCGATCTCTTCCCATCCTCTCCCAAAGGAAGGAATTCCCCAGTATTTCTTCCAGCAAAGGTTGCTCAGTTCATGTCTCCATCAGAATCGAGTGGCTCTAACCTCAGTAGCCCCTCAAGACTGATTTAAACAAAGTGAATCCTTGTTTTGGACGAGCAGCAGTTTTATATTGCTCTCTTAAGATTTTTGATGATCCTTCCATGTAATGGTGGTCGCAAACACAACCATTGGCTAATGAAAACAGCAATTAATTAAATCCTTTAGTGATATTATAACTCGAAAACCAGAGCTGATTATCACAGCTATTAAAGCAACTAGAAACAAAAAAGACACAGTTTCTCGTGCACAGGCCCCCTCGTATTTAAGATAACCGGCAAAAAAAAATAAGCCAAGGTTACAGATAAAACAACGTCACGGGGTGCAAGAACTCAGAGCGCTCACCTAAAGGAAGTATTTTTTTTCAGTAATTAAATTTATCTTCATTAACCTACCAGAGTGATCAAAATAGTAATTAATAATTATTTCCTTCTTGTCCTCCCAAGTTTTATCTCTACAGACACATTACAAACACCGGACAAACACTAACTGAAACATATATAAAAGTATCCAAGACTGAAACACAAGTTAACAGAAACTCTTGTACTAAAACTGCGTAAGAAACGAATACCGCAACACCTACAGATTTCAAAAAAAAAAGTATTCGGAATGAGATCACAAATGGCTAATATTTATGAGTCAAACATATTACACAAATCTCACTTTTCTTTGGTATATTTCGCCCATAGTTTCTAATATTCTCCTTCATTTCCTGATACTTGCGTGCATTACACACCAAAAAAAATTCACATTTTTTTCACTTTATTCCCCCGATCACATTATTTATGCACCAGGTCCCACACACACACCCCCAAAAAGGCAGAACAACCAGAAGATAAGAATCCCTCTAAGAGCTCCATCTGTCACAAGTATACTTGGTACGCAGAACTACTCCCGAGCACACAAGAAAAATGAAAATTCCCATCACAAACCTTATTTTAAAAGGCTACAGAAGGTCTCCTAAAACCGACCGACACGACATAAGTAGGGAGGGTGGAGAGAGCCCTGTTCTCCACGCCACGGGCAGGCTGCTCCTTACATAAGCATGACCATATGCTCCAGGGCCCGTCTCCAGGAGAGGTGCCCGGCTCCGCTCCGTGTCTCAGCCGTGACGGCACCGGGCCGGGGGATGCACAGCCGGCTGCGGGCGCCGGGGGGCACAGCCCGACCCCAGGCAGGGCGGGCAGCACCGCAGCCCCCCGGCCAAGCCAGCGGCTCTGTCAGGGCTGCAGCAGCCCGCAGCTCATCCCCGGGGCCAGCACGGGCAGGCGCCGGGCGTGCGGACCGCGACCCCC
>VZTE01006660.1:2152330-2172685 GCA_013397775.1 Eulacestoma nigropectus
GGCCGTGCCGCTGCCGGGGCAGCCTCGGTGGGGGAGAACCCCCGTCCCACACCGTCGTGCTGGCACCGAGCGGCTGCCGGCCCCAAACCCCGTCCCGCACCTGTTAGGGTGCTGTGGAAAGTGCGGCCCCGTGCGCTCATCGGGCACTTGGGGTGTTTTAGGGGCGGGGTATGTTTATGTTGCTTAGTGAAGCTTAGGGATGCGGGTGCCTCTCTTCTGGATCGTCCAGGGAAAGTGGTGTAATGCTGCATTTTAACAACACAGCTTGAATGCTTTCTCTGACCCGTGGCCTTCCAGCCCGTTGGGTCTTGGTGGCCCAAGGGTCTTGCAAAAGCTCTGAAGCTGCAATTAACCAAAGGAAGGTGTATTAGCTTCAGTTCTGCACAGCTCCCAGCCGCGATGGTAGAACCCCTGGAAATCTCTGTGTCTTTTTCTGCTCCTAAACCGTTTTCCCATTTTTCTTGATTCGGACCCCTTAGCGTTTTTGGCATGGAATAAAAATGTCTTGTTTCCAATCGCATTTGTCATGACAGGGCTGTAGATCTGTAAGGATTGAGGGTTGGTCAAGTGCTCAGCTTTGGAGGGATGATCTTTTCAATTTGGCACTGGACAGAGACTGGAGAAGTTTTCTTACAGTTCTTGCCCTGTGCATGTCCTTGCAGAATGATTTGAGGTGTGTGGTACAGGTAAGGAAACAGACAATAAACTCTTCTTTCTAACTTAGTCTGAAGAATTACAGACAGGAATAATTTATGATAATGGCGCTATGTATCAACAGTGCTCCACACCATGCGGCCTTGGCCTCAGCAGAATTTCTTAGTGCTTCTAAGACCTCTTTTTCATGAGTCTTTTTCACCGTGTCATACCAGGTCCCTATGTGACTTAACAATATTTAGGGGGAAAGAAATTAATTTCCCCGTAATACCAGTTTTCAGTTTGTTTTCAGGGCTCTTAGAGGCAATAGTGTGGAGGTGAGGCTTGTAGTGTCCTCAGCAAGGAGGTCGTATCCAGGCTGATTCTCATCTGCTCTGAGCCTGGTGGCTGTGCCTGAGCAATTACAGGTTTGTTCTGAATAGCCTTTACTGTGTAAAAGAGAAAGTATTTTGTCTGTGTGTGGGTAACCCATGAGAATACAAAGGTCGAGAGGAAGAAGAATCAGAGTTTTGGCTTCTGAGATTTTTTAGAATTGCCAGACCTGCATTTCTTGAAGGTTGACAACCCTGTATTTTTCACAGATCTGCTGTCTCTTTGAATGTCAGTCTTTGGAGGACAGTTTCACCATCAGTGGTGCAGAGGCCTTCTCTACATCTCCTGACAGTCTGTAGCAGCCCTTTCATACCTTTCCATCTCCTTGATTCTCTTTCCAAGCCCTAACAGACAAAAACCATGATTTTCCTTTTGCATTAAGCTAAAAATCTTGTTTTTCCACTGTGTTTAACGTAGCCCTAAACTGTTAAATACAATTTGTATGAATGATGCTGTGTAAATTAAAGATAGTATAATTATGGTTATTTTGTCAGCACTGCAATGAAAGTGCAGTTCTTAGGGTGTAATTGCATTGTGTGGGAGTGTGTTTTGGCTTTGTTTTCAAATTCCTGCTTTGATATTGCTACAGTGAGATGTGACCTGGGGTGTGTATTACTGCAGGTATTGCACGTTGGAAGGGATTAGGGAAGTCCAGTGCCAAAAAAGGACTGTTGGGCTCAGAACTATTTTTATGGGCTTATATATGTTAGGGATTTCATATTTGCTGTTTTGTTACTACATCTGTAAAGGCACCCACGGCTGGTTTGGTTGCATAAGAATTGCAGAGGACATTTCTGAGCTTTGCAATGGTTTTTGTGGTGCTGCAGTGCTCTGCTCGAGTGTGCATTGCACAGGCTGTACCTGCACAGAACACACAGCAGATGTGAATGTGACATTGCTAAAAACATCAAAGTGGAACTCGGAGCCCCAGTTTTAACACTGGTCTTTCTCCCTTTGTTTCAGCACTTTCTCAACACATTTATCATCTGCTCAGGGGAAACAAACACCTCTTTGTTGTCCAACATAATAAAAAATCAAGAATGCTTTAAGAAGATGTTATGGTTTGTCTTCTGAAAAGAGCAGTTCTCCTCTTTCTCCCTTACATGATCTTTGTGTTTCCCTCCTGCAGCAGATTTTTCAGACAGCAATACTGAGCATATGCTTCAAGGATGTCTCTCTCTCTCATAATAAAATGGGGTGGACAGGAGTACACGATAACCTCGCTGTCAGAAGAAGACACAGTGTTGGACCTGAAACAGTCTCTGAAAGGCCTTACTGGAGTGTTACCAGAGCGTCAAAAACTGCTTGGGCTTAAAATGAAGGGTAACTGTCCTTATTTGCTGTTTGTTGGGGGTGTGCCTGAGATATTTAAGGGCAAATATCCCCTAATCCTAGGCAGGGTGTGTGCACTAACAGGGCATCCACCTCCCAGTTCTAGCTGTGGAATGAACCTGAATACAGACACTTTATACATCACTGGATATAATTTATTATTAATACAACTTCCTGGTCATTTTTTAGTGGTTTACACTCCCCTGTCCTGATGGGGAGGAGAACTGGGGGGGAAAAAGTAAACTTCGTGGGTTGAGATAAGAAGAGTTCAATGATTGAAAGATAATAAAATACAATATAATACTAATTACTATAATAATCATAATGAAAAGAGGAAGGACATAAAACCCAAGAGAAACCAGTGACACAATCCAGTTGCTCACCCCCCACTCACTGATGCCCATCCAGTCCCTGAGCAGCAATCGCTGTCTCCCAGCCAATTCCCCCCTGTTTGTTTATACACTGGCCATGAGGTTCTGTGGTGTGGAACATCCCTTTGCCCAGTTCCCCCAGCTCCTGGTGCACCTGCTCACTGTCAGAGCACAGGAAACTGGAAAGTCCTTGATTTAGAGTAAGCTCTGCTTGGCACCACCTAAACCCTTGGTGTGTTACCAACATTATTCTCATATTAAACTCAAAACACAGCACTGCACCAGTTACCAAGAAGAAAATTAACTCAATCCCAGCCAAAACCAAGACACTGTATATAGAAAATGGTGATAACACAGCTTGGGGTATCTGGTGTTTTACAAGGAGCTTATTTCAATTAAGTATGGAATGTATTGACATTTTTCTAAAATCTCTCTAGCCCAATGAAAATAAAATTGCTTTCATTATAGGCAAACCTGCAGATGATGATGTTAAGCTTGGAGCCCTCAAGCTGAAACCAAATACTAAGATAATGATGATGGGCACTCGTGAGGAGAGTTTGGTAAATAATTTGCTTGTTTATTAGCTTAAATAATGCTAAAAAATGCTTCGTGTCTCCTAACTGTGAATTTAAATTTTGAATATTCCACTCATCATTTGAAAAAATGATCGTACAATAGATTTCTGTTTGCATTTATTTTTGTATGTAAAGTAAGCTTTGCTACAGAACTGAGAGCAATGTATTCATGAAATTCCTGTCTTGTTCTGCAATTGAAGCACAAACCTATTATTGTGATATTCACTAACTTCTCAAATCTGAACAACCATCAGTATACTTTAGTAATTCTCCACTAATAAAGTGAAATAATTTTGGTTAAATAGTATTCCTGCCCTGTAACATGCAGTAACAAAATCTTGATATCCATTGTCATTTTCCTTCTGTGATCCTTAGTATCTTTTATTATTTTTATTCCTCTAGGAAGATGTCCTTGGGCCACCTCCAGATAACGATGATGTGGTCAATGACTTTGATATCGAAGAGGAAGTTGTGGAAGTAGAAAATAGGTCAGGAGTTCAAGCCATTAAAACAGTTTGTTATTCCCTGTGGAGTGTGCATTTTCATTAACTGTAATTTTTTGCATTGTTACATCAGGGAAGAAAATCTACTAAAAATTTCCCGTAGAGTTAAAGAATACAAAGTGGAAATTCTGAATCCTCCTAGAGAAGGGAAAAAGCTGCTGGTGCTAGATGTTGATTATACACTATTTGGTGAGTTTTTATGCAACTTGTGGTTTTTGTTTGTTTGAGAGCTCGATTTATTTGCCAGATCAGGTTTCTTGATTTTTGCTTTGCTATGTTGTACAGCTTAACTTCTGCTCTGTATGCTTTTGTTGTCTTCGGCTCACATTTTAAAAAGCGTTTTAAAATGTTGCATGTTGTTGATTTCATGCAGCACCTATTTAATTGCTTATAAAAAGACATAAAAAAGCATCAATTTAGTCTTCTGTCCCAATAGTCTTTCCCTTGACAACTTGTATCTTGGCCATCACAGTGGCAGGGCAAGATACTGTAAAATAACGATCCCATTCTGTACCTGATTGACTCTGCTCTTGGGGGGTGTGGGAGAACAGCTTCAAATTTTATTTACATGTCATTACTAAACATTCAGAAAACACGTTTTACTTGAAAATTTTGTCAGGCTGGTTTTTTTTGAAAGCCAGAATTTTCCTTCTCACTTAACCTTCTGGCCTGTAGGTGTGTCGTGGCAGCCTGACTGTGAGCAGTAAATAGTAGCTTCTCTTACACCTTTCCCTTAGCTTTCCTTTTTGATGAGATTTGTTTCCAATCTGACATCAAAATTCAGCCTATTTCTGAGTTTAAAATGGTTATTGAGAGGTCTTCTGCTGGCAGGTTTTGGCAGCAGTTTTGAAATTGGAACAGGGAATGTTTGCATCTCTGAAATGAGCTTGATGTATGTTTACACAATTAACTGGACTGGGTTTGAAGGAATCGGTTTCATATCTGGCCAGTTACAAATTTGCTAAGTGCACAGATGAACTATTTGCCATGACTCTTCAAAGATATTGATACCCAGAGATCTCTGATTTAATTATTGCTAAGCCCTCAAGTAGCCGTAAGACCAACAGATAAATATTCCCTCTACTTTGTCTTTCCACCTTTAAAATGGGAATGGGAGTGTGATCTCAATTCATCCGTGATCTTAAAGCGCTTCAGTGCTCCCCTCATGAAACTCCTTGAGTCTCTGGATAGAAAGGCAAATCAGACTGGACTTTAATAACTAATACTTTAATACTGAATTTCTTGTCTCTTATATTCTTTTAAAGACCACAGGTCATGTGCTGAAACTGGGGTCGAGCTGATGAGGCCATACCTCCATGAATTCCTGACTTCTGCATATGAGGACTATGATATTGTTATTTGGTGTAAGTATTATACTCAGTACCTAAGAGTTTATTGTAAATTGTCATCCAGAGCAGAGACTCCAGGTGGGAGGTTTTTATATTGCTTTTTAGTGTGAATCACAAGATCTGAAACAATACAGAAATGTTTGGCTGTAATTCACACAATTATTAAAGATATTTTAGAAAAATACCAATCCTTATGTGAAAAAGCACCACGTACTGCTCGCAAGAACGGGTCTAGTCACAGGATAAAGCTCAGCATCACTTTACTGAGTGGTGCTTTGTACACAGAAGTGCTTGAAATAACAGAACTGTATAATCAACATTAGAACACTGTTTGATAGTGATTTTTACAAATCATCTCAATCTAGACAGCACATAATGAACTGCCAAATGAACCAAACTCTCCTGTCTGCAGGGCTGGTTGATCCTTTGCATTCTAGTTCAATTCCTGTCCCAACAGCTGGAGAACAGACTTCAGCCAGTGCAGGGTTCAAACCATATTAAACTTGTATTACAAAATTGCGTTGTCATAGTCTTAAACAATGTTTCTGCATATTCTTAGCTCAGTAGGCAATGTTGATACTTTGTCCTTTCCAGATTGTATGTATTCCTATCCTTGCCTCCAGGAGGAAATCCTGCACAGGCAGTGTTCCTCAAGCCAGGTGTATCCCACTCTTATGGTTTTGCAGGCTGTAGTTCAGTAAGAGCTGATCTAGAAAATGGTTTAAATATTTGCAGTGTTTCATCTAGTTGTTCATTTGAAAAGTGAGCTTTTCCAAACAAAAATAGACTTCCATGAAGGAAGACTTTCTTTAAGGCAGTGGCCCTAAAAGCTGCAACAAGGCTGGATCTTTCTAAAATTAAATTTGTGTAAAAATTTGATGTATTTAGTGGACAAATTCTTGTCCTGTTTCTTTTTTTTGTCTGCCAATGACTTATTTCGATAAAGTATTCTTTCTGTTTTCTCCTTTTTGTTTCAGCTGCTACTAATATGAAGTGGATTGAAGCCAAAATGAAAGTAAGTTGTTCTGAAAACATGTAGTTTGCTTCTGGCCTGGGTAACTCTTCATGCAGCTGGGCTCATGCTCAGCACTGTAGAGCAGGTTAGAAACTGGGGAGGTTGTATGAATCATAACCCGAGTTGTTTCAATTTCCACAGTCACTTTAAATTATCTTTATCACAAAACCAGATTAAATCTAATATTAGAATTCCACACAAACTATCAGCAGTAGGTGCTAAATTTGGCAGAACTAAACACAAGTCAGTACCTGCTGAAACTTGGATTCGTCACGCAGCCCTGCACAGTTGCTTTCATCTTATCTCTAATTATAGAGCTTTAGTCTTTAAAAGTGATTTTTTTTAAAGGAACAGACAGATGTGACATGCTGGAGTAGGTTATCAAGAGGAAACTCTTTTCATATTTATCTTTACCTCTTGCAGCTGGGGGGGTTCTGTTGCTTCCTCTGCCTTATTGAACATCCCGTAAGAGCTCTTTCACTTTCTGGTTTCTTCCCTACTGGAATCAGGCAGGAAGCCAGTTTTGAACAGCTGACCTCGTGGTAAACATATTTACAGTCAGGCTTAGCTGTAAATCTAATGAGCTTACTAAGAATTGCTGTGTGTTTGGTTGGTGGGTTGGGGTTTTTTTATGTTCATGAATCAAAGATTATTTCCATTCCAGGAAAAACCTTTCCAAATTTAAGCTTTTATTATGCACTATTTTTTCAGGTTTTCACAGAGCAAAGCACATTTTTCCAGCGTTCCCTTCCTCAAAATAATTAATTGCTACAATTTTTTCTAAACAAAAATGCCTCTCAGAAATAGGAACCTTTAATCAGAACTATGAAATGGAGTTAGTGGAGGTAAAATCAGTGTTGAGCCTCGCAAACATTGCATTCTTGTGGCAGTGTCCCATGTTTATATTGCGTTGGCAGAGTAAGTGTTAGGACTCAATCTTGTGGAAAACCATTGTTCAAAATGGGCTCTTTCCCCAGCACTGGTCACCTTTCTGCATTTCTAGGTTGCTTTTCCAGCCCTCCTCCTGGATCCTGATCCATTGAGATTCCTGCCACTACATGCCACTTTCTGTTTCTCCTTAAACAGATGGCACCAGGGGTGCTTCCCTCCAAGAGTTTCACTTTTGATCAGGGAGCAGCGATTCCAGCAATAGTTGGCATTAAAGTTTCTGTTTTAAACTACTAAGCAGGAACAGGATTAAAAAGAAGGGAGTATCAGACAAGCAAATTTAATCTCTCATTTAGCGCCTCTTTATGCCTGGGATTCAAACAGTCTAGAACAGCTGGTTCTGTCAGTGTAACAGGATACTGACCCAGGTAGGTAGAGCATTTCATTTGCAGGATTCCCTTTTTTTATATGAAAGCACATCAGCTAAGTGTGGCTGGAAAGTTGCAAGAGAGCTGCTGCAGTGGGTATTTTCTCCCTGTTACGTAGCTTTGCACATCGCTGCTGTTTCACACACCAGAAATTGTCAGCAGTATCTGTTGTACCATGTCAGCAGGTTTTACTGGTACTTTTCAGCTTTGGAAAGGATTTGAAATGGAATTGATGCTCTCTCATCTAGACAAAGATTTTTATTTCTATGAAGTTTGTTTTCCTTAGAATATTTCAGGAGTTACCAAATCTTAAAGGTCCAAATTGACACTAATGTTTGCTGTCTTGGACATGTGCAGGAGGGAACAGTGACAGTGAGCTGTTCCTGGGTATTCCATCTTGGACTGGGCTGTGATTTGTGCAAATCACTGTGAGGAACAAAGAGCAGCCAGTACACAATTGCTGTAAAGTAAAGTTGAGTGTGTAGAACTTGTGAGAGGTTGTGCACGAAGGCATGAGCAAAACCCCTTTGTATTTTGCCTTCTCTGCAAAGTTGCTTTGATTTTCTGCCGGCATCAGCTGTTAAGTTCCTGATAGTAAACACTAAAAATAAATCCCTGTGTGCACTTTTATGATCCTCATTATGTAACAAATCTAAATTTCCCCAGGTATCTATTTTTAGCAAGTCTCTGGTAAAGCTCCACAGCTCACCCCATGACAAACAATGTACTATAATTGTGGCTCCAGTTGTTCAGCAGTAAAACTGTCATAATTAGAAGCTGTAATAATAAATCTTTGTGATGCAGGAGCTTGGGGTGAGTACCAATGCAAACTACAAGATAACTTTCATGCTGGACAGTGCTGCCATGATAACAGTGCACACTCCTCGGAGAGGACTAATAGATGTAAGTATCTGTTTTTCTCTTCTCTTTTTCTGCATTCAGATGGCATTTTATCACACCCCTTTAAAACATTCAACAAATAAAGTTGTTCTGGAGTTTTCATGCAAGAAAACTGCAAGAATTTTGGAACCAGAGATTTTTTTCTTTCTACTGGAAGTCTCTATTAATGTTTTGAGTGGTATATTTAGATGTCACAGCTTTCAAATCAAACAGTAGGTAACTGTTGCAAGAAAACTTGATACCAACAGAAAGGTTTTCCTTAGTGTGGGGGGTATTTATATTATATTATTTCACATCTCTTCCCTTGTTAAAGCCAAACTACCTGCTAATGGTAAAGCAGAAGAATATAAGTGTGCATTCAAGTTTGGACTCAGGTTCCTATAGATGATACTTTCATCTCCTGGATATGATCTGATTTACCTCAGATACCTTGTATTGTGTTGTGTTTGCAGGTGAAGCCTCTTGGTGTTATCTGGGGGAAGTTTTCAGAGTATTACAGCAAAAAAAATACTATTATGTTTGATGATATTGGCCGAAACTTCCTGATGAACCCACAGAATGGACTGAAGGTAATGTAAACTGGAATTTTCATTTATTGCTACTTTTTCTTGATACTTTAAGTAGTACTTTCTCCTACTTCTTTGCTGTAGCATAAAGAAAGACTATTCTTAACTAGCAAAGATGCATATTTTATTATATTTTTTAATTTACAGTGCCATTTGTCTGGCTTAGTATTTCCTTAATAGTTGTATTAAATAAACCTTGTGTCACTATTAAGTGAGAGTTTAAGAGATTACCAAAATCAATGAAATTGTTACTTCTGCTTAAGTTATACCTGCAAGCTGGGCATTGCTGACAGGCACCATTGAAATATGTGATGTTCAGTCTCCAGAGTGGTCATATTCAAAAATAAGTCAAATAACAAGTGGCTGTACTTCATCACAGTATGACAGGATAATCACAAGTATTCTGTTATAAGAAGTAATTAGTACCTTGAGCCATTTTGAATGCACACCAGCAAATATTTCATTTTATACAACTGTCAACCAGCGTGTGCTCTGTTATTACTGCTGGTTCTGGATAAGAAGAGTGCAACTTAAATTTCTACATACATATGATGGTAGAGCAGTGTGGTACTAAAAGAACTTGCACAAATCTCTTAAAAAAAGAAAGAGATGTTTTCAAATGCAGAAATTCAAGATGGTATCTCTTTGAAAGTATCCATGATGTGAAGAGGAGAGCAGTTGATGAGATCTAACAAGATGATCCTAATAGGAAGAAGAATCAGGAATAGCAAAGATCTGGCTGGGAGGGGATTATCCAGAGGGGTCCCTCTAGCTCAGATTGGAAAGGTGTTTGTCAAAGTGTTGTTAGCAGCTGCAGACGAGAGCATTGAATCACTAAAACAAGGCCCAGGTATGATGTATTCCAAGCTTAAAGCAGTTGTCAGATAAACTTTGCTTCTGACATCTCTTTTCACAACAGCTCTGGTTGTAGTCAAAAGCTTTTTGTTGAAAAAAAGCATCTGGTTGCAATGATGCCACACAACTCAGAATGCAGAACTGAAACACCCCCCCGCCCCTGCAAAAATCTCTGTGAAATCAATTAGAGAATGTGGCAGTCCATTCCAGATCATTTTATCTGTCTGTCTGGGAGGGGAAGGCTTGAAGAAGTGCGAGAGAAAATAAACTTCTTCCTGGTTGGTGCAAGGCAAAAACCTCTCAGTCCAGTTTGCATGAACAGGACAAGTTGGATCTGACCACTACTGGAAAAGGTTTTTCTTCCTCTTACCTGTGAAAAGTCGTAAGTTGTCATAGTACTGAAAATACATTTTAGTCAGGTGGTAAATGATAGAGAATCTAAAGCATTTTTTCTTTCTCTGAGTAAATGGTTATACCCAGTTTATTTATTTTGTATAGATAAGGCCTTTCATGAAAGCACATTTAAATCGAGATAAAGACAAGGAGCTTCTAAAGCTCACCCAATACCTCAAAGAAATAGCAAAATTAGATGACTTTTTGGAGCTGAATCACAAACATTGGGAAAGGTAAGAACAATGTCAAAATTCTTGCTTCCTTCTGTCCCTGACCCGTGTGTTTTGTTTGAGGTTGTCTCTACAAACACCAGAAACAATGGAACTGATGAACTCCGTAACTTAGAGTTATAAAGGTCCTTTAGTTTGAGGAGAATTTTAATAGGGCTGTAGTGTCCCTAAAATGATAAGATTTTTGACAGAATGCATCTGTGTTATCATGCTTCTCCAATATTCAGCGCTGCCAATTATGCAATTATGCCTCCTAAAGGGAAAAGAATTTTGAAGGAACCTGGTCCCTGGAAATCTCTCTCTTTCCACCCCTGCCAAAGTTAGGCTGTGGCTTCACATCCCAGCTCCTTTGTTATGAGGCAGCTTTTCTGGCAGTTCCTTCAGGGTGGTGGTAGTGTGGTTCTCACGCACCATCCAGGTTGGGTGCTATTGCAGGATTCATCAGCTCCAAGTTACTGTCTTATGAACAAGAATTTTCCAACTGCTCAAGCAAAATCCTTCTTAATGGTTTTACGCAACAGCCTGAAGCTTTAATGCGCGTGAAGCAAAGCTGTTGGAAAACCACTCCTTCAGTGCTTAAAAAAGGAGCCTTACAGGCTTGATACATTTTTTTTTTTCTGATTAGAACAGAAAGTGAAATGTTAAACCTTAAAAGCAGTGAGAGTCACTGGATATTTCACACTGTCAGTGAAAATGGTTGGATTCTTTCTCCCAGAGTATTTGCAAAGCCTTCACTGTTACACCGCATAGCCAGATTGCTCCAGCTTTGGTGCTAAGAGAGCTGTGAGATCAGCATACAAGCAGTTCAGAGCCACTCAGATTCTCCAGAGAAACTGCTGCAGGGCTGTTCTTTTCAGGTTATGCTGGATCAGTTCATTAAAGCCCTGAATTTATTTGAAGGAGTGCCATTACTAATGGGCCTTTTTATCTTAAAGGATATTAAAGCCACTTTTCCAACTGATGTAATTTTCCATCCTCTTAGAATGAAACAGGTTTCCATTTCCTTCCTCCGTTTTGTTTAAAAAGCCTGATAGAGTCTAACTAAAACATGACTTTGAATTACTGCAAGATAACCTATCATGGAATTGAAAGATGTGGAAATCAAATAAAAATCATAAGTGGTATTGATTCCATTTCCAATTTTTGGTTATCAGTAGGAGGATTGTTGGTGAGAAAAGAAAGCAGAGTCATACTTTGGCCTTAAGCTCCCAGGTATATTTGTGCCCACCTCTTACTTGGTGAAAAACTGTACTTTTGTTTCTTTCAGGTATCTTTCAAAGAAGCAAGGACAATAACACTAATAAAACTGTGTGGCACTGAATTGAAGGGAACATCACTAAGATCATTGGACTTTTCCTTGCTTTTGTGCTAGAGTATAATAGTGCTGGACACTGGACCCAATGCCAGAACGACTGCTAAACTTGGTCTTCCAGTTGGTTGGTTGTGGGTTTTTTGAAAGATCACAGCAATAAGCTCAAAGTGGGAGAAACAAGTCAGTTGCTTTTTCTTGCATTCAGTTCTGGTGTTACTTCTCAAAATACTTTCCTCTCCTTTGCTGCTGAAGTACAACCATAACCATCAAAGACCAAAACCATTCTGAGACTAGGAAAAAAAAAATATTTAGACCAAAAAAGTTGATGAAAAAGCCAACCTTGGCAGTGTATGAATTGTGTAAGTCCTCTATTCCCTCCATCTTTAGAAACAGTCTCCCTCTCCCATTCCAGTATTTAAGTCTATAAATTACAAGTTGTCTAAGTTTGGTATGTATTAGTATGTCAGTGTTTCTCTGTGCAAGACAGTAAGATGGGAAAGTACCACCTCTGTGGCCAGTTTACCCCAGTGTGTGAACTTGTACTATAAAGCAGTGTTTACTGGAAAACAAAAGATTGAAGTTGGAGGGAGAGAAACCCACTGTTACTTGGTCAGTGAAAAGCAGCCTGCCTGAAAAATCCCCATATGTCAGATAAAGGGTTTAAACCTCAGAGGGGAAAGTCACATTCCTGACAAAGCATGAACAAAACCCTTGTTCTCTTCTAGCTAAATCTTGTCAAAGTGCAAACACTGTGTTTAAATACAATATTCAGCCATACTGTTCTTAAAATATCATTTACTTGCGCTGCTTATGCCTGCACTATAGAAGTGTGATGTGACTGCTGTTTGGCATTTCCAACACTTGTGCATTATGCAGTTCATGGATTTGAAAGAAGACTGACCCTTTCAAATAAAAAATGGTATATATTGTTCTTAAGGAACTATAGCAGTTGTGTAAATAATAAATACCTTTTTCATACTTTGTGTCCTGTGCTGCCTTCAATATTTAGCTTGCATAACAGAGGAACCACCGGTAATAGTAATTTAAGGGGTTTTTGGAGGATCTGTTTGGATTCCAGAGACACCAGGTTTGCATCAGGAGTTGAGTAAGAGACTGGTTACGTGCCTCTGTGGATTAGGGAAGTGATGCTGGATCATGCAGCACCAGGCTGGCCAGGAGGGGAGCCTTGACAGCACGTGTCAGGCTGTCAGGACAGCAGGCACAAATGAGCTGTTGGGACGAGCACTCAAGGCTCCGGCTCAGTGACCTGTCAGAAAATATCCAGGTCCTTGTCCAGGGCTCTTTGTGCTTTAGTGCCAACCCCAGCTGCCTTTGAAACGAGCAAACCAGAAACCTGATGCGTAAAAGTGGTGGTTTAGGTAAGTATGGAAGGTGAAGATCTGCAGTTTTGTCTCCTAGAGCTGATTTCTGATCGAGGAGCTGCTTGACCCCTGTACAGACAGCACAGGGAGAGTCCCTGAGCTTAGAACAGTGATCCTTTCCTGGAAAAGCTGCAGCAGCAATCATGGAATGTAGGACCGGTGTGTGGTGCACTGGAATTCCTTTGACTTTGGACAGTGAAAAGAAGTCAAGGCATTGCAGTTAAATCAGCTGTGGAGTTTGTGCTGGGCAGAGAGCAAACCAAACCAAGGGAATGTATTTAAACGTGTGCCTGTATTTTTTTGCTCGAAGTTGGCCTACAGAAGGTTGCAGTGAATGAGCAATACTCATTTCTTTTGCTTTATACAAGGAACATTTAAAAAACCAATCTTGATTTTGTGACACGGGAGTTTTGTCCCAGAATTTGAGAGTATTCACTGATCTGAAGGAGATGTGCACTCCCCTTTCAAATTATTTTATAAGCTGAGCTGGAACACGCGAGTGTGGTATCAATGTGATGATAACATAGAGCTGTTGCTGACAACCTGTTATGTCTTTTATGATTAATACCATTTCCCTTACCATATTTTCTGTTTGAAGACTAGTCTTGCAGTTTGATTTGGTTATCTTCTGAAAATGCTGCTGGGATTTACTTGGCTGACACATGGCTGAGATATTTGAAGTCATGAAGCTGTGGATAGGGCAGGCACAAGTCTGATGTTCAAATGACAGTACAAGAATCAGGAGTCACTGATAGGACAGTGGGTTAAAAATGGTAAAAGCAGAAGGAAGAAATACGGATTTTGTTGCCATGGTTTGTTATGGAGGCAGGTGGCATCAGCAGGTTCAGAAAGGAGTTTAGCATCTTCCTGGAAAAGTCCACAGGCAGGAGCTAAAGGGAATAGGATTCTAAAGGGAATGGGAAGGTCTAATAACCTGTAATAAAAGAATTGGAGGTGCTCAGGAAGATGGGAGTGGGTCACACAGAGCAGCTCCTCACTGCACTACAGGACTGCTCTGGGCTATACCTACAATGTGGCTGTGCCAAACTACCAGAGTAAGTGCAAGGATAAATGGGTAGTTTTCTGCTTAGCCCCAAAACAATGTGTTTATTGCTCATAAATGCAGAGGAAAACACCTGTGCTGATTTTTTTCTCCTCTTCAATAGGGAAGGCAGTTTTGATCTACTTGTATTTCCAAAATGTAGTTAAGCCTGGAGAATAACTATGGACAGCAAGGTTTAAAGGTTTATTCCCTGCTAACATTTACCTTCCTTTTAGATTATATTGAGGTGCCTGAGAAGTATTTGATCAATGGCTTTCCCTATCTCTATTAAAAGAGATGGTATTAAAGCATAATTAAAGAGAGGGAGCGTACAGCTTAATTACAGAGCTCATAATTTACCGTTCTGCAAAACTCTGGAGAAGCATTAAATGGAGTCTGAACTATTCCAAATATTTTCATGTGTCAGAGACTGTCCCAGGCTCCCAGTACACGTCAAACATTTTGTATGGTGTTCTGTCTGATTATTCAGACCAGAAGAGACAGTCCATTTCCAAATGAAGTTATTTCAGTGAGCCCTGGATATCTGACAACTCCAATGCCTCGCTGTGGCATGAATGCTCATCACTGGAGGTACATGGAGTGACAGCTGAAGCCAGAAACTGAACTGTAAATTCAGCTCCACAAATCCTGCTGCATGACTGTGAAATCTACAGCTAGTTGCCAATTTTTATTCCTGACTTGACATTCAACTGACAGCAAGTGGATGCCAAAGGGTTTAAGACAATTTTCCACTCTGTCTGTTCAGGATGTATTTAAGACTGATGTGAGAAGTGCTGAATACTTGCTCCCAAGAAGACAAAGGGCAGGTAAAAACTGTATTTCAGAGGGTAAAGAAAAGTACACAGCTTTCCTGGTTCATTAAAGCTGCTTAAAACAAGAAATGCTGTATGAAGAGGCAGAATCCTTGGACATATTTCACTGTTGTCACTGCAGCAGCTGTGGCAGGTACTGGTGGATACTAGCAACTGCTGCACCCAGTGCAGGCTGCCTGATGAAGTGCTTTGGGTGGGGGATTGACAGAGAAAAATTTCAGTGAAAAGAAAATGTTGAGGAAGAGAATAACAGGACTAGAAGATAAAATTACTGCTCTATCCTGGAGAGGACAAGGGACGTCTTCCAGGCGTTACAAGTTTCTTGTGTGAGCAGTATTGGCAATGTCTTGTTACCAGGGACTGATGCTGACATCTGTGCTTTGAATGGGCTCTGCACGAGCAAGGACATGGTTTAGATGTAAGCAGCCTCAAAGATTCGACAAGAATGGTCTCGTGATGGGAGGTGAACAGCTCTGGATAGGTTTTCCTAAAAATAGTGAAAAATGGCTCTGAGGGCTCACAGTGCCGAGTTTGACTCTCTTGGCTTTATCTGCTGCACCACACCACTTCAAACCTGTATTTCCCAGCCCACCTCTATCATCCCCCATTATCCTCCAGATCACGGATAATCACACAAGGCCTCAACCTCATTCCTGCATCAGCCCTTTTTCTGATGCTGTTTTATAACAGAGAACTTCAAAATGAACTATTTATGTACTGATGAGCTTTCTCATACAGCCCTGAGCTTCATTATTTATGCTTATTTAGGAAGTTTGCTCATCTCTGGAGATCCTTTGATGCTGCTTTGAGCACTTGGATGCTCATTTAGCTCTCAGGAGTCTGTGCCGAGCTTGGCCTGTGTCCTTGCCACACACAGTCACATACAATGCCATGCCATTAATTTCTGGGTGTCTCCTAGCAAATAGTTTTCCCACCAATTCATTTTCTGTTAGGAATGGGTAGAAGTCAAAGGGAGCTTGTTCTCAAATTGCATAATGCTCAGAGCACTACGGCTGGGGTGCTGGGCACAGCAAAAAGTGCATCATTAACACCCCTTGAAAGTTTTTGTTGTGTGATTTGTTTTTTTTTTTTTCTTTAAACCACCTCGTTGGAATTGCACACCCACTCTGCTTACATCCCACCACTTGTCAAGGTGTTTATAGATCAGAAAAGAGCAGCTTTTATCATTTATCACAGCAGGGGCCAGGTTTGGCTGCAGCTCCTGTGTGGAAGGGGACTGAGTGACCTGGAGCAGAGCCTGCATGGTCACTGCTGTTGAGTGACGTCCCCTCCTTCCCCTACAAGACCCCAGAAGACTTTGACCTTGGTGTTTTGAAACACTGAGATTGCATCAGATTTTTAGTACAAAATATCTGTGGTGTTAAAGCATTTGGTATTCAACAGTTGGAGCCTTGTTCTTCACTATTTGTGCTGCTCCTGAGAGCAAAGCAAGTCAAACTCAGGACCAGGGCATCAAAGAAGTCAGAGTTCACTATAAATTCCTGAGTCAAACTTCTCAACCTTCAGATTTGAGTGGGCTTTTCATCTCCAGCCTGTTCTACTGGCTGCCAGACCAACCCCTGGGTTTTGAGTTGGATCTGTCACGCTCCTTTTGGAGCACATACCGCAGGGCCAGACAGCTGGGCATGAGTGATGGTTCACAGGCTGGTCAATAAACTTGTTTAAATTGTTTCACATTGGAGGAAAACGTCCACAGGTGAATAAAAAAATGAGTGCCAGTGCTGAGCTCACTTAAGGGTTCTGCTCCTGAGTATGTTCTCATAGTAACACTGTGGGTAAAAACCTCCTTCCCAGCTTGGTTTTTTCAATGCTCTATGATTTTTTTCCCCCTCACTTCTTAAAAGTTTCTTGGTGTGGGGGTGTTGTATCTTTCAATCTCTCTTTCACTGGCCCAGTGGGCTCCTGCTCCATGGCAGGCACTGTGCTGTGGCATGGGAATGACTCAGGGGCTGGAGGAGCTTTGTACATGATTGATGAGCTACGAGCCAAGAGCTCCATTGGTGAACACCCAACTTTATCCCTCAGGTGTTTTCCCCCCAGTTTGGGTCATACTTGAAAAAACAAATGGTGGCACAGTAAGAATATTGTAAATTTAACAAATCCTAGTAAACCTTCTGAGACACCCTGGTTCCTGGGGCAAGATGAGGTGGCTCTAGAATTGTATTTTGCAAAACTGGTGATTGTTTATCCAATTTTCTGTATTCAGTTCACATTTCATGACATACAGGGGTGTGTGTGACATTTGTGAGCAGTGAAAGCTGCATCAGCTTAGTGGGGGAACGTGAGCAGAACTTCAAGCAGACACTTGAACTGCAACTGATGCATTTTGGGTCCCTCTGCTGTCCTAATGATGGATATTTCTTGAATCAGGACCAAAATGAGCACATTTTTGGAAAAGTTAAGTGTATTAAACTGCCTCAGAGATGAAATTGATAAAGTGATGTGGGATTTTTTTAATCTGATTAATCCCTTACAGATGTGACTAGACAGAACAGGTATGTTGCAAAATCTTTTCCTATAACAAATGGTATTAAATTAAAATCAAAATAATTGGTGCCTAACACTTGAAGGAAATTCTGAGCTTCAGATACAGAGGGTTTGTAATTACACCTAGGCAATATCCCCACTCCCACAAATAGTAAATTAGTTGAGATAAACACATTCAGAAGCTGTTAAGCTACTTTAGTTTGGATTTAGTGAGTAGCTGCAGCTGGAAGAAAGCAGGCAAATAATTGAAAATTCTGTCTTCTTTAAACAGAATCAAAATATTGTGTTTTGTATGTGCATTTCCACTTTCAAGTAGTCCTAAATTTTAAGAATTTAAGTAAGCAACAGTGATTTTTTTCCTTAATATGATCGGTTTTCCTTAATATGATCTAAAAAAAGAAATTTAAAAAAATCAAACAACCCATTGATAAAATGATTACCTTAGATAGACCACAGTTGAGTAAATTTAGATAGATTTAGTTCTGCAACTAGTAAATCATATAGGTAGAGCTGAAATGATATTATGGAGCCGAGATGATATTATTGAGCTGAGATGACACTGTTGTCACTGATAAATGAGTACATGGCTTGTCCTTCACTCAGCCCAGCAATCCCTGACCAAGTTTATGACAGTTTGTCTGGTTTTAAACTGAGAGATGCTACAAAATCGGAGTCTATTTCAACTTGGATCACTGATGCAGAGCTATTCATCACCCTGTGATGCTTGGAAAGGTGTGTTGAAGTGCACATGCCGAGAGCCCCACAGCTCCCTGCTGGTCCAGGAGCCTCAGCTGGGTTCTGGGGTCAGGAATAAGGGTGAATTAGGGAGAAAAGCCTGCCTGCATCTCTGCTGGCCCTACAGTTAACCCAGCACTTCACACTGAGATGTTATGGGCGGCCAGCAAGACGAAAACTCCAAAATGAGCACTAAATCTTGTGAGATTAACATATAAAATCCCTTAATGGAAACGTAGGCACCACAGGTAATTACAGATCCACAGTGCCTGACTCAGTCAAGCACAGGGCACAATTCCAGAAACTAGGGAAGAAAAGTAAGTCACAGCATTTTCTCCAAAGAAACTTGAATCACGCCAGAGAGCAGCAGCATTATTAAGCTGTCAGACCTTTCAGGCACTGAGCAGGGCAAATGGAGACTCAAGGGCAGAGTTTCCAGCACCAGTCCATCTTTCACAAGAATCAGATGAATTTTACACCCCCTCTCCTGCATTGCCTTTCCAGAAGGGTGAGCAGAAGCCTTGGGACAGGCACGGGACAAGCACTGTTCTAAAGTCTGGAAGGAAACCAGGCAGGAGCTTTCCAGCTAAAGCTCCTGCCAGAGCCAATTAGGAGGCGACGGCTGGATTGCAGCAGCCTTACGGGGGCAGGAGACAGCACGGAGTGATCTGATCTCACCTGGCAGGGACAGCCCGGGCAGGGTGTCCTGCAGCCAGTGTCAAACGCTCTCCAGCCCTACAAGGACCTAGCAGCAGGTGTGCTCACCCAAACCGTTCCTCAACCCCTGGGTCCGTGCTGCTTCCCTATTCCTAAATCACAGTGAAACATGGGTACCACAGGATCTTCTCAAGACAGCACAGATGTGCCCCAAAAGCAACAGGGCAAGGCTGGAGGGGAATCTGCAGCTGCTGCCCTCCTGTCTCCCCCCCAGCCCCTGGCCGTGCTGCAGCAGCTGGGCTCAGAGCTCCGTACCCACACTCACGTCCCAGAGCACAACGCCCTGGACACCCATCTCCCCACAGCCACCGTCTCTGCTTTCATCCCCACACCCAGTGTCAGAGACCTTCTACTGCTGGAGAAAAGCTACGGCCACAGAACCACTCAGGCTGATCTTCAGGAAGGTGTTTGCTCGTTTTGATTCCCAGACTCAGCGCTGAGTGCGCTCAGCTTGGCCTACCCACAACACAGAAAATTCAAGAAACCCCTTTGGGGTCAGCATTGCCCACGGGGGCATAAAGAGCCTCCCACTGCCCCAAGAGCCCAGTTTTCCTGCTTGCTGGCACAGCTTTACCATCAGGCTGCTCCTTTACCCCAGACATCCTCCCACTGATCCCGTACCAGTCCCCAGCCCGCACATTCTCTCCTTTTAAACATGAGTCCCCACAGGGAAAGTGTGGTTCTCATGTTTCCATCCCCTTGCCAGCATCCACGCAGCAACAAAGCCATGGCACAGCAGGGAAGCTCAAGTGCTTTTCACTTCATTCTCACGACCAAAGCACCATCAGCCAAGGACTATCCATTTGCTAAGGGCAGGGGTTAAGGCTCATCTCTAATTACACCTTGTCCTCCTCCTGTCTCAACAGCACGGAGCTGGTTCTGAGGGGAGGGAAGGTCTGACTGGTCAAAGCTAAGAGTTTGACCAGCACACCCTGGCACAACTGGAGTAGCTGGAGGAGAAGAGCCCTGTGAAAGCAAGAGTGAGGGCTGTTATCAGAGCTTGGCAAGGAGGATCATAGAGGTGTCTCAATATCTGGCATCTGCCAGCCTTCTGAAGCTATCGGGGCAACATTTGCAGGATGTGTCCCAGGGCTAATCAGAGATGCAAACAAAACAGGGCCTGGGGTTTAACCCCCTGGAATTGTTTGCTCCCTACCATACAACATCACGCTGATTTTTCGAACAAGTTTGCTTTTCTGTCTCCAAGTTTTCTCAGCCTACTTCCTGAATCCTGATTTGAGCTCATAGTAGAAGGGCTTAAACTATATAAACGCATTTACAAATATATATCTGTTCCGGGAGGTAGAAGTTTAGGTCTCACCTAATCACCGCAGCCCAGGAGCTGGGGCTTTACGAGAAAAAAAAAAAAAAAAAAAAAATAAAACAAACAAACAA
>VZTE01006660.1:2172710-2219361 GCA_013397775.1 Eulacestoma nigropectus
AGCCCCAAGTGAGGGGGTTTTTAAAAAAAAAAAAAAAAAAAAAAAAGAAATAAAACAAACAAACAAACAAACAAACAAAAAAACCCACAAAACAAACATTTCACGGATCACAGCCTGTGCCAGAACTACACTGAAGAGACACGATAAAAGCACCCGGTCTGTGGCAGCATCCAGTGTCCATCGGCAGTACTGCACCCTGCCCACGCCAAGGCCTGGACCATTTTAAGCAGGTCCTGGAAATGCCACCGAGACAGGACAGCAAACAGCAGCACACCCTCAGTAGCAGAAGGTCCTCTGAGACCCTGCTGGGCTGCAGGGGTCGCATGGATGCTGCGGCTGAGCCATCCCACAGCTGGTGGGTACAGGAGCAGCCACTGGCTGTGTCTCCTTTCTCGGGGGGAAATCCTTCACAGAGACAGAGCCCAAGCCTCGGATGAGTTCAGTGACAAGTGCAGCAAATGTGTCATGCTCTGAGTGCCAGCACTGATGCTAAATCTCAGTATTTGCAGCTGGCATAGTAACCAAAAAGCCAAATTCCCCAAATCACAGAGGTACAAAACCAACTCACCCCAGCTGCATTTCTCCGTCCCCAAACTTCTTCCTTCAGGGTCTGAAGGAGAGATGAGCAGTGCCCTGTGGGAAGAGAGGGGACTGAGTACTCTCAGGCGAAGAAAGTCATTACCTTTTACCCATTATATGAAGGGGCCTGCACCCTGTGCCTGAGCTTTTTGATGGGAGGTGATGGATCCTGCCCGAGCAGAGCCCTAGGAACAGTAAAATTGCATTTTGCTCATTTTCGCAGGGCTGACTTTCTCCCGAAGATCGGCACAAAGAGGGTTTTAGAGCTCCTCTCCAAAACGAGTCAATCCATCAGGACCAGAGGGTTCCCAGCTGCCGGCGGTCACCAGAGGGAGCCCAATGCCCGGGAACGGCGCATCCTCCGGGCAGGGACGGCCCTGCGGGGACAGGGGAAGGGCGCAGGTGACCTTCTGCAGCCTCTCCTGGCTCCTCTCTAATGGGTCATCACCACAATCAGACAAAATCGGAGCCCCGGCTGGTCTGGTGTAACTGTGCATAAGGGTTTAGGGCATGTCTAGAAACGGAGGATGCGTTTACATCAGCTCCCAGGCAGTGATGGCTTTATCACAGGTGACTCCCCAAAATCACCCTGCCAAAGAAAGGCACGACATTCCTTGGGACAGCCAGAAGCGTCAGAGCCAGCCCCTGCCACGACAGCAACATTTCTGTTCACTCACAATTAACTGAGCGATTTTAGCTTCAAAAGGGGAAGGGCATCCCCCTGGCCCAGCAGAGGCTCAGTTTTGACCTTATCCTTCAACTCCTGATTGAAGCTCTGCCAAAGCCCTGCTGCCTCTAGAATCCTGAGGAGCTGACCTTCTTGAAGTCCTTGTCCCTCATTGCCCCATGAGTGACAAACCCAAAGAGGTGCCTTGAGGCACCACCTCATCTGGAGCTTTGAAACGAGCAGCTCTTCCTGTGACACCTGCATTTCTGTAGGGGTAAATCTCATTCCTCTCCCAGTCTTCCTTTCTGTATTGGGGCAATCCTTGTCTTCCACATTTTCTAAGCCTTCCCCAGCGTTTTTAGGGCTGCTTATAAGACACCTACACCAGGCACAATTACTGCAGCTGAGCCTGTGAGAAGCTCCTAAACCACACTGTTTATTTCAGGGGGAAGAAAACAAACAACCCACCCACGAAAGCAAGTAACAAACCAACAAAACCTCCACCAACTCCCAAAAAAACAAACACCAACACTCACACCACTAAGCAAGCTCCTCACCTTCTCTTTGCTCTGTAGTCCATGAAAACGAGCAAATCCTTCCCCGGGCTCCTATTTAAGCCCTTCAGCTGTGATAGGGATGGAGGGAGCTGTTGGCTGATTCCCAACATCTGGGAGCCCTTTCACCCCAGGGCAGGCTCAGCTGTTCTCTAAAGGACCCAGTACACTCTGACATCCTCCTGCTGCTCCCTGCAAATGCCACCATCTACATCTTTTCAGTGCCCTGAAACACTTCTATAGCTCTCCCACCTGCTCCCTGAACAATCCTTCTCCCTGTCCCCATGGCTCACAATCCCCTCCACTATTCATTTGTGGGCCCTGCCCCAAAATAAGAAAGGCATTGGAAAACTGAAGTGAAAAACCACCAAGAGAGTTGGGGGCTGGAGCATTTGCTCGGTGAGAGGAGGCAGAGGGAGGTGGGGTCACTCAGCCTGGTGAGAAGAAGATTTCAGGGGGGCATAACAGCAATGACCAGTTAAAAAGCAGGTTCCTGAGCAGATGGATTCAAGCCCTTCATGGTGGTATATGGTTTGGAGATGAGACAGTTGAAAGAAAAGACGTTGAAATTGGATACAAGGAAAAATTTCTTTACCATAGCGACAGCCAAACCCTGGGACAGGCAGCCCAAGGAGATTGCACATCCACCTTTGTGGGCTTTCAGTGCTAAATTTGGTAAAGCCCTCAGCAAGCTGATAAGATCTCAGCACTAACCCTGCCATGAGCAGGAGGTTGGACCAAAGTCCCTTCCAAGCTGATCCAGCCTGCTTCTCTTCGGGAAAAGAGGGCGAACCGGAATGATAACCAAGTCCAAAGCTTCCTCCCCAGCCGGGTTGTGGGAACCCTGCAGTCAGCACCACCACCCTTGGATCATCCCATGGCAGCTTGAAAAGCCTTGTCAAACACTGTGAATGTCAAGGGAAAAAAGTAGGGCAAAGGATTCAAGTGAGTTGCGACAGTGACACGTGCCTGTGCTGGGGGAGGAGGAGGAAGCAGTTGAGCTCACAAGTTAAATGGGCCAAGAGCCTGGACACAATAAAGGATCAGCTGCATCACCAGCAGAGTGAAGCTGTGAGAGGGAAATAACATCCTTCCCTTGCCATGGGCATGGCCTGGTCACAGGAGGGTGCTCAGCTGTGAGCAGTGGCTTCCTTGCAGTGAGAGCATGCACAGATTTCATTTTTACTGTATTTTAACTGATGAGGGGACTGAGTGACATGTGGGGAGCACCTGGCCCTCATTTCACTGCAAGGGGTGACTCCCACCCCAGCCTCTGCTCCTTCCTCCCCAGGGAGAGAAAGAGCTGTGAAGATGCTCATGTTATCTAAGACAGATTTCAAATGTACCATGACTCACTCACCTTTCAAAACTGTCAAAAAAAAAAAAACCAAAACAACTCAACAAAACAACCCAAACCCAACACAACTTAAAAGGTGTAGGAAGAAAATTAAGGGAAAACAGTGGCTGAAGGTTTGATTTCTGCTTTGGTGTGTGTTTCTGGGGAGGCAGCCAGATGCAGATGGGAGCTCAGGCTGGACAGCCTGTGGCCACTGCTGCCCTGTCCCAGGGATCCATCAGCCCCACTGGGAAGGTGAATCTGGCATTCCAAAACCAAGAGTGAACAGACCTGGCACCAGCAAAGCATCCCTTCCATCCCAGTTAACTGGAGCCATGTGCCTGCTCGGCTGGAAGGGTGGGTCACAACAGAAGTGGCTTTTGCTGGAGCGCTGCCTCTCCCGGCCTCTCCTGGGGAAAACATTTTGGGAAGTTTCCCCAAGTGAGGGAAATAATTTCCTCAAAACAGATTACTCCCACTCGCCGCTTCCCTGGCACAGGTGGAGGAGATAGTAGTTGGGTCTGTGAGGTGCGGAGGTGTTTTATTTGCTATTTTCTCTGAAAAAGCAAAATACAGGATGGTTATTAAACAGTGAACTCCTGCAATTTCTGTTCTCTTGTGATCTGTCCTTGTTATCTCAGCCTCCAGATTAAAAAGGATTAGACATGGCAATATGCTGTGAGAATTTTGGATTCACTGAGGGCCATCTCAGGCGTGAAGATGCCCGATTGCCCTTCTTTCCTTAAAATGTCATTTTCCATCTTAAAAATGCGGTCTTTTTGCTCCTGTCCTCGAACATGGTGCTGGTCCAGAGCCACACTATGTAACAGGATCGTCACAGGATAACTAAGGTAGGAGAAGTTGTAGAGGTCATCCTGCTCCAAGCTGGAGGAGTGATGAGGAAAGGCACTTTCCCAATGTCTTCTTCGTGGCCACTTGTGCATCTTGCTCCCTCCAATCCCACTCATGCTCCGGGAGTCCTGCTGTCGAGTTTAGTAACACAACATCTGAATTTAAAACCAACCAAGGGCCCAGGCTGTACAGCTGGGCCACAGAGAGGCTTGGTCTGCTTCAAAGAAGAGGTGGCAGATTTTGCAAGAATCCAGTAGGCTGGGATGGGAAAAATGTCAGGATCAAAGGCAGCTGGTGCGAGAGAAGCTCCAAACCAGCTCCAACACAAAGCTTTGCCTGTGCAGCTCAACCACTGGCTGGCTGCCTGGGAAGTTACCAAACGACAAAGGAATTGCCAGAATTGGGTTATGTGGATTACCAGAGGAGAAGCTGGTATTAGGTGTGCTGAGGCCTCTCTTTTTAGGCATTGTGCCCCAGTTGAGTTCAAAGCGGGGATTGTGGCGGGAGAGGCAAATGCTCAAGCTCTGTCCAAACAAGGTCCAGAGGTTTAGGCGCCCAGCATTTAGGTGCTTGCAAAAGATGTTGACCCCTGAGGCTCATGATAAAATGTAAAGCTCCCTTTGAAAGTTAAGTGTTTAACATGAAGGAGCTGCTGTCCCATTGATCTACTGCCAATGTTTTAACAAGAGGATGCCACAAGTATTTCCCTGTGAGAGTTTTGCACAGTGAAGGGAGAGAGACTGTAAAATTGCTTTTCTTCTGTTTGCACAAAGAAGGATTTGTCAGCCAGCGTGAAGAAGAGAGAGGGCAGCAGTGTGAAAAGTGAAGAAAGGAATAAAGTCTATGTGTATTAAAAATTGTAAATAAATGCAAACATGTGCCGGGGAAATCAAGGTCTGTGTATGATTCAGAGAGAATTTATCCTAGAGAAGGGGAGGGTAAGCCCACAGCTCTTCTGCTCCAGGGAATTTTTTTTTTTTAAATTATTGACAATTTATACAATCTGGCACTCTTCTAAATATAATTTTATTAGCATGAGAAGCTACTTGGCAGCAGGAAACTAATGCTGGCGAGTTCACACTTTTCAAGACAAAGCGTTCTCTTAGAGGGAAGAAGGAACAAGACTCATTTGGGAAGAAGAGCCTTGCAGCTTCTGCCTAAAACTAGCCTCCACCTGCCATCTTCTGGGTGCAGGCTTAAATGGAGCAATATTCCCTACCCTCAGCTTGCTTATCTCTGCTTTCCAAAGGAGATGAGGCATCTGCAGTCACGCTGCTCATCAGCTCTCCCATCACCCTCCCACAATAACCCCTGAGAGAGAAGGAACACGGCTATGGAGGCTGGGAAGGGAACCGAGGCTCCCGCTGTCACCCAGCCCCTGGGATGGGCAGAGTCAGGCAGGAGCCCACGAGCAGGAGCAGTTTTTGGCTGCCCAGCACGTGCCAATTTGCCAGGATGGGACAGAGGGGCTGTGGCTGGTAGGGACAGGAGGACACAGCCCACGGAAGCCGTAGGAATCTCCTTTCTTCTCGGGAGGAGGGTGATGCAAGAGCACAGGAGAGCAAACCCATGCATCAGGCTCCAGCACGGCTGGATCAAAGTGTTTTTCTGGGTATTACGGAAAAAAGAATCCAGCCAAGGAATCGTGCTGAGTTTTATTTTATTGAGCAGAGGCAGCAGAGGGAGGACAGGCTGCTCCTGTGTCTGTGGCCACTGCTGACGGCAGCTCAGCTCCTGCTGCTCGGTCACAGGGAGGACTCAGCATTTCCCCAGGTGCTTCAATCTTATTTTCCCTCCACTTCTCCTGTAAAAGGAGGGAGACAGACTTAGACCAAGCAGCAAATGACAGACACAGCAGTGTGGGACAGAGCTCATCCATCCCAACAGGCCTGACTCACGCCAGTGTACGTCCCTGGTACCTCACAGGGAACCTCCAGCCATTTTCTCCTCTCCTTGTTCTTTTCTGATTCCCCCTAGGATAAGGCAGCCTTGGCTGCCCACTAAATGTAAGGATTGCTAAGGCAGAAACATTTTGCAAGCGCATTCCCTCCATCAGGGATGGCTCCTATTGCATCTCCTTTAAGAGGCGACAGAGCTCAGGAGAAGGAGAGACATCCTGTTCTTCCTCTGAGATCTTGTGTCTTGTTCAACAAAGTTCATTCAGACTTTTCAGGAATAACTTGGCATGGCTCAGCTCCCACATTCCTCCAGGCGCTTCTCAGTACCCAGGAGTGTGGGCAGTGAGAGCTGCAGCCTGTGGCACATAGTGGGAATTGTGCATCAATTTAGTGCGTGCGGAAGGTACAGGCAGGATGCATTTGCCTCCCAGGCCCTGTGCTGCCTCTCAGCATGGCAACCAGCAGCCTGCAACGCCCAGAAATGAATTAAAATTAACTCGTAGTCACACAGCACTGCTCCAAGGAGGAAACTTTCCTCTTGGCACGGTTCAGAGGCTGGTCCAAACAGCCCTGGATACAGGGCCTCCCCTCCATGAAGAACATCATTAGATCCACGAAAATGAAGGCAAACCCTGCTATTTCAGTCCCCCCTGTGTCACTTACAGCACTGCCTTGCAGAAGGCACACTTGTTCCCGTACGTGACGCCATCCGTGCCGCAGTGAGGGTTGGACTCCCTCGTGCAGTACACGCTTCTGTTTACAAACTCTCTACAAATCTGTGCAAGGAATAATAAAAAAAAACCCTTTCAGGACCCCCATGTTCTTTGTTTCGCTTTCCAGATTGGACACAAGGTCATTAATGTAATGCTTTTTCCGACAAGTGCTGACACTGCCTATTTTCTGGCAGAAAAAGCCCCCTCAGAAATGAGCAGAAGCAGCGTTTCAGGGGAACTTTGGCCGCATGTTTGAGGAGGGAAATTGCAGTCACCTGGGAGAAGTCTTGATCTCCCAGCAACAGGAGTGGATTAGCCTAGGCATGCACGAGGAGAGTCAGCACTGATGCTCTGTCAGGCTCCTGGAGCTGAGCTACCTCCCTGCTGCATGACTTCGAGTGTGTTGCAAAACCCTGCACTCAGCTTGGTGCTTGCTGAGCTCCTGCTTTCCCAGAGGAAGGAGGGGAAAACCATAGGGGAATTCCCCAGGGAATTAAAAATTATGCCCAGGAATTGTACAGGTACTTTGTCTCTCTGCAAGTCCCAGTGATGAACTAAATTTGGGGGAATAGAACAGTCAATAATCCATTTGCTTCATGAGAAGACTGGACAGTGAAGCCAAGTCAAAAGTGGTGCAGCACATAAACACCCCCTGTGCATGCACCCCAGACCTAACCATGGGAAGCATTGCTAAATCAACCATCTATTTCCCTACTGTGGCCACACATAACATCCCCCAGGCAGCAGTGAACTCCCCAGCACTGGGAATCCTTGGAAGGACCCACCTGCTCCCAGCAGACATTAAAAACTGTTTACCCAGCACCAAGATTTTGGGTTTAAAAACATTCCTCCAAAGTGAAATGCCATGAGTGGATGTGGCACTCAGTGTCATGGTTTAGTTGGCCAAGGTGATGATCAGTCAAAGGTTGGACTCGATGATCTTGGAGGTCTTTTCCAACAGTAATGATTCCATGATTCTATTAAATGCAGATTCAGCAAGCAGAAACAGCAGCACTAACCTCTTCAATCTCTTGACCTGCTACGTCTGGAACTAAAAAAAAAAAAAAACAAACAAAAAAGAAACCAAATAAAAACCAGACAGATTTTACACGTCAGCATTACTTTCTGATAAAGTCTGAGCTAAATTCACAAACCCTTTATGCAAACCACAGTGAAACATACTCCAGGTGGTTTTTCCTACTCCATCATCCCTCACAGGGGAAGAGGGGCCAGGAAATACATTATCTGAATTGCTTTTCAGTATTTTCCTATTTTGAAAAATGCTACTAAAATACCATGTAATCATTCATTCAGCTGCTAACCACACCTCAGACACATAACTCAATCTTCTGGAAGGCAGCCACTCCCGGGGAAGCAAGCTGCCATATCGGATGTGGAACCGCACTCCCAGAGATTTTAAACCTATGTTGGCTTTTAAGGCTTTTAGGCTCCTGCACCTCCGAACAATGAAAGCGGCTGGTGCTGCTGACAGGAGCAGACCAGGGAGAGGGAGATCCCGTGCTTGGGTTCACAGCCATGCTCAGCACAGCCCAGAGACCCACCCAGGACAGGCTCAGCCCGGGTGAGATGCAGAGAGACGTCATGGGGTGATTGAGAGCAGAACAGGCAGCGCCGGTCAGAGCCAGCACAAAAATCCCCTCTGTAGCCACAGGCTCTGGGCTTGGAGCTAATCAGTCCATGCTCTTCATGTTTCTTCCCGGCAAAGCCGGCAGGCAGGCGTGTAGGTTGAGTCGGAGCTGTGAAACAGGGCGACCCTGTCATGTCTCTAAGGGGGAGCCTGACACTCCAGGGTGGGCTGAATGCAGATTTGCAGAATCTGGGTCACAGCAGTGTGGGACAAATACCCAGCACTTGGTGAGGCTGTAGCTGCTGGTCAGCGGGGTCACTGCCAGCCGTGGTGCTGCTCAGGTGGCTCCTGGGCAGGGGGTGGAAGGACCTTGTCCTACACTCATCCCTCCCCAGTGGAAATCCCACCCAACCCTCAGTCAGCTCAATCCTCATCCATCAACCCTTCCTACTTCTTTTGCTATTTCTGTTGTCCTTTGGTGTTTTTTCCTGGTGCTGGCACATGTACCCTGTGCTCCGGTTTGTTTAGGCTGCCTTAGTGTTGAAGGCACTGGTATGGCTATCTGCATATTATTTACAAAACAGCTCATTAAATATTTTTATAAATATTACATGCAGCTACAGCAGAATTTGTGACATCTGTTTATTTTACAGGAGATCACAGAGTTTGCTGCTATTCTGCCCGGCCTTGGAAGTAAGCATCAGCCTTCTGACGGAACCCAGTCCCAATTAAGACTCAATTAGAGACAGATGAATATTTCATAATGAATAATGCGTACAAAGCAATTCACCTCTTCTCCATGCACAGCTTGCCATTTTCTCAAGTGACTTCTTTATTCAAATTATTCAGAGAAAAACAAGTATAAATAATTCTTGTTCCACATATTCTTCAATAACTGTCGCCACACACCTTGCAGAGCTGGGTCAGCTGGACTCACACAAGTGATAACACTGACATGATCTATAGGTTCAGAAATCATCACTCAGCTTCCCCACATCATCACAGAGATGTGTAAATCTCCAGATAAATAGTTGCTGGATCCTTTTAATTTGCCCTCTTTGTTCTGACTCCTTGAGGACATTTGAATTTAATTTTCAAGCTTTTCTCTGCAACATCAACGAAAGCTGAAACTTTCATCTAATTACATCTCCACATCTCCAAGGAAAACACCAAATGCCAAGATGCTTAGGATCAAAACAAGAGCAGATGACCTGGAGGTGAGCGAGTTCCTTCTCTAACTGGTTCAGCACAACTCTCCAGTGAACATTTGTACCAAAAATTCATAATTACACTCTGCTTTGGTATATTTGCTGAAGAAATGCTCAGAATTTGCTCGCTCTGTCTCCCAGTGACACCTCCACTGCTTTATCCACTGCAGAGGCACACAAGGAGTGGAAATACGTCACATGAGTGAGCAAGTCCTCCAGATATTTTCTACTTGCTCAGCTTTATCTTCAAGCCTGTCAGCCGGTGATCAAGACTCTCCAGAATCTGTTGTCAGGAGAGGTTTTGGTGTTTGTTTTTCTTTTCTAGGCTAGGGAAAAGATCACTTACCCGAGAAGAAAGAGAGCAGCAGCAGGCTGAGAAGCACTAAGGCACCTGTAGCCCTCATGCTGCAAGGAACTCTTTAGTCCAAGCCAAGGCCAGAGCAGGAGGTGTTGTCTTAGTCCCAGAGCCCACAGTGTGCACACAGAGCTGCCTTTCTGTGTATTTATGTGCCTGTCCGTAGCTGTCCTCATTCCTCACCTTAATTGTGAGAACTTCTCCACTTGATTTCTAAAGCCATTATTGGTCCTGGCCGGTTTATGGTGCTTTAAGGAATGCTGCCCTGTCCACATCAAACCTAGAAAGGGATAATTATATGAGTGATAGACGTGCTTGTAATATAATTATTTTTTTTTTTTTTTCTAAATAGTCACAGGATTCTCACAAGGGTGAATTTTCAAAGGGGTGATTCATCAGGGAAGCTGGTAATTTTCATTCTCTGGGCCCTCTCTGAATGCCAGCACCGAGGCTCTGAGTGCAGCGTGATGACACTCACTAGACGTTACGAAATAAATCACAGCATGAGAATGTGTTGTCTGTGAAACCAATTATACGTTGTTCCCTGGCTATTTTTGAGGAAGGTTCTAAATTTGTGGAGTTGGGGTGGAGAAGAGCTGGGCTGTGACATGCTCTCCTCGCTGTGTGCACAGTCCCAGATAGGACTGCTGACTCTCCTCCCTGAACTATTTAAACTCTAGCTGTCAATGTTTTCCCAGTTTTTCACATTCACAAACATATGTTAGGGCTCTGCTCCCACCGCAAGTGGCAGTGAAGGGAATTTGATGGGGAATTGGCAGATCCAAGCTCTATTTCCAGCTGAGGCTGTGCGAGGATTTGTGTTCAGCTGCACCATTCGGCAAACACCCCTCCAGATAAGAATAAGCTTGAATTTTAGTATGTTTTCCTAAGGAGACAAGGCTAAGGAGAGGAATGTGTGTATATATCTCTGGGTTTTAGTTCCCCCAGTGAATTTGGAATACGCAACTCGTTCCAGCCAAATTTTACACAGGAGTGAAAAAAAAAATTAAAAATAACGATCACATTTTTATACATTTTTCTAGCAACAGAGAAAAGATTCTACCAGCATCCCCAGCCAGCAAGAGAGAGAGTTTCTACAGGAGAGCAATGCTATGGGTGCCCTACATCTGGGGAAGCATTTCAGTTTGCAGCTTGCCAGACATCTTAAAATCCACACAGTGGCAGAGAAACCGTGACTGACAGGCGAATCCTCGGCTGTCTATTAAGGGTGATCTCACAACGCAGCCTCTCATATAATTTAGTTATCAAACCCGTCAGCCGCAGCGCCGTTCCCAGCCACGCTCAGTTCTGCCACTCGCAGCACTCCTTGTTTGCCTTTTCTGGTTTCAGACGTCACCGCTCACGACCACAGCCTCGATGCCTCAGTCCCTTATCTGCCCAAACGTTTCGGTTGCTGCAGCACAACTGGCTGACTCCAGCCTCAGCAAACACACGGCAGGGAGCAACCTCTTCCAGGCTGAGCAGAGGAAAAGGCTAAATTACCAACCAGGTGATTATTGTTATTGCCCGTTTCCACTTCTTTATGACACCTGAACGGTTGACTTGGTGGCAAAGGTGGGGAAATGCAACCCCCTTGACAATCAGGGATAGAAGAAGGGCACCTGAACCTTGTTGTGCGGCCTAAGGGGTGGCTGGGCAGAGTTTTAACCTGTGCTGTGGCATCTTTAGACTTAAATGCTACAAACCTTTCCATCCTCTAAAGAGTCCTTGCTAGAGGCCTATGAGGCAGCTGGGACACAGCCGTATATTCACCATGTGCCCCCCATTTTGCAGCAGGTGAGCAGCTCTTCTCTGGGCTTTTCCAAAACCTTCTGAGCTCCTCAGGCACAACCAACCACTGCAGAGGAGGCTCACCATAAGACCTTGCCACTGAAGAAAATTTCCTGCTATGGCCAGAACTCCACTAGTCTGTGGCCACTCTATGAGCCTCTTGTCCAACAAGAAATTATATCCAAACACATTCACTGGCTACTTTTACTGTTCCATAACTATTTTTTCAGTCACAGAAGCAGGTAACTAGAGAGTATTCTCATGACACTCCAATCTGTCTTTTCTTAGGAGCAGGCACAAAGGTATGATGTGATATATATTACCTGTACTAACACCAAAAAAAACCCCTGAAAATAAGAATTTTCATCCCTCTTGCTATGACAAAGCACTGCTGTCTGTGCTGGGGAAAGACAAGCCTCTTATCTTCTGGTGGGAAGCACCTATAAAATCCTTGGTCAAGAAATCATCTACTTCAGGAAACAAGACTGGAACAAGTGTCTTGAAAGTCACAGATTTTGTCCTAAATATCAGCCTTAGCAGCAGGTGTTCTTTTACATAACAAGAGAATGGGAGGTGGAGAAAGGATGAGGAAGGGAGTGTGTGAGCCATGGCACTTGGGACGTTTTTTGCTTGCGCTGTTTGCATATTAACTCCTTGACTCACCCAAAAAGATGGCACATCATCATGAGCAGTCATATATGTCATTGTTCCTGCAGTGCACGCTTCAGGCTCCCACAAAGATGTTATCTTCACACCTTTTTTCCCAAGATAGAAAGCATATTTGGGCTGCCGTCACATCTTCTGACCCTTCTTTCCTGGAGTTAGAAAACCCAAGGCCTTTTCCTGAAGGGTCTTCTGCCTTACTTCTGCATCAAATACTCCCAGTGCAGCTTTTCAGATCTCTTCTCCAAGAAGCTGAAAGCCTGAGCCCACTCTAATTTCTCCTCAGGTTCTCATTAGGCTCATTACAGCCTTGCGTAGCTTGCTGCAATTTTCTGCTGATGGGCACAGTCTCGATGGACACACCCTTCAAGGAAGCAGCAGTTCCTAATTTTCTTCCCTATGAGATACCTCCTCCCTTGGCCATAAGCCTCCTTTTTATAACGCACCACCAGACCTGCCCCTTGCCCAGGTGTGACCAGGTGGAGATGATCAGAGTCACCTTTTACACTTCCCCAGGACCATCCCCCCAGGCCAAGGCCCCTAAAATGTCCAGTTCCTCCAAGTTCCAGTGCTGTGACAAAGACAAATCCATTCACACTCTGCAAGACTTCAAAATTAGGGAAGTTGCACTATTTTATAGCATTTTCTGATGGTTTGCTACAGAATGACATTCTCTCGTGAGGGCTTGGGCTGGTGTTTTGCTCTTTTTTGTGGTTTATTTCACCACTTCTCCTGCCTGACAGATAAGTACCCAAAAGCCTGAAGACCATTACCCCTGCCCAGAAAACAAAACCAAAATCAAAAACCATTCCATGGTAAAGATTGTGGCTGCACTTAATTTATTGATCAATCAAAGCAGAGACTGATGCATAATAGCTGAAGGAGCAAGGAAGAGCAAGTTTGATTGAAGAATTTGTGAGGGAAATGTCGTGTTGAAGGGTCCAGCTCCAGCGCTTAGCATTCGCCCCGATGCCTGAAGAACAGCATTTCACCGCTGCGTCTGAAGAGAGGGAAACCAAAATTAGAAACATGGATCTCATTTTTATAGCCTAACTTCATCCAAATAAGCCAAATGCCCTTGTGCTCTCCAAGCCATAAAGTACTTCACTTGATGTTCCACCTCTTTTCAGATTCCCCGAGTTACGCGCTTTCGTACGTCGAAGAGATTTGGGACAAACCCCAATATTTTGGACACCTCCTACAGTCACAGTTTCAATCACCCTGACAGGGAGGCAGTCAGCAATGCTATGAGCCTGCAAGCGGGGATCTGCTTTTAATTGCGAGGGGAGGAGGAGAAGACTCACTCAGGCTTAAGATTTGCAGCGCCTGGGGGGTGGCAGAGGAGTGAGCGTTGGGAGAGGAACATGGGGTAGGGATGGGAGCTAACGGGAGCTCTGGGGCTTCCACACCAGCTGCCACAGCTGCATGTGAGCTCCAGCTCCTCTGGTTTCACGGCCACACGGTGAGCTCTGCACTTACAAGACAGCGTTGCAGAACAGGCACTTGTTTCTGTAAGTTCTGCCGTCGCTGCCGCAGATGGGGTTGTACTCGGAGGAGCACATGAGGCTGCTGCCCTTCTGCTCGTTGCAGTCGATCGTTTGCTAAGGGAGCAAAAACAGGGTTTAAAGCTTTCCTTCCCTAAATTTTCCTATGTAAGTGCTTTATGTTTATTAAATATTTGTGGTATGGCAAAGCATGAAAGCACTTTTCGGGAGCAGGGCTCTGTTGTTCCAGCAAATCTGCAGACTCAGAGAATGTGCTTGCCTGGAACAGCCTGAAGTAGGGAGATGGCAGAGGCAAAAAAATCCAATATTATTCTAAGTAGTGAAAATGGCCATGCTGATATTTCCAGGCTGGCTCTTTCCTGGCTGCTCTGGTTCAGCAGGCAAGCAAAGGCAAGTGGACAGAAAGTGGGTGGTCACAAGCCCCAGTGCACTAAGGTCCCCCACCCAGGGAATCACTGCTACTAATAGTGCTCCTGCATCAATGATGCTGCATCTCTTGCTCATTCAGTTTCACAGCAAATGAAGGTCTCGGCACCCTCTGCCTGCTGTTCCCAGGTCAGAGGGGGGACCAGATAGATGAGCCATGGATTTGAACAGTGCCAGTTCCATACCTGTTGACCCTGGCATAACTATTTTCCTCAAGTCCTATTTCCAGGCCAAATGCACCAGGACAGTGCAGGCACTTCTATTATTTAGTCATGAATTTGTGTTGCAAAATGTAACAGCAGTTAAGAGTGCAGGTTTCTGGCTTTACCTGCGTGTAGCACTGTCCGTAGTTCCGCAGGTCCACTTCCAGGCCGCTCCTTTGGGGGGAAAGCAAGTGGAGAATGAATGAGCACACTGCAGCTGCTTTGTGAGCCAAGCTACCCCGTTATGCTCCAAATACCAAAAAGAGCAATACTGATCCAGAAAGCCTCCCCTGACCCAGGCCCTTCACTTACACCACAGCTTTACAGAATTGGCACTTGTTCCTGTAGGTGATGCCGTTGGTGCCGCAGATGGGGGAGAACTCCATGGTGCAGGGGATATTGTAACCACGGCCAGGCTTCAGGAAACCGGTACAGTCGACCTGAAACAGTCACAGAGCAGCATCTGAATCTCTGCTCCCCTTTGCATCAGCCCTGTGTAATGGAGCACGGTGCAAGAGACATCTCCCCCTCTTCCCAGAGCTGCAAGAGGAAAGGGGCTTCCAGCCACAGTGTGGTGGGTTTGCGAGAGCACAGATGAAATCCTGCCTGTGGGTACAGCAGCAGCATCTGTCCTGAGGTGGGCTTCATCCCTGTCATCGTGGGGATTTTCCCCCTGAATGCCACCGTGTAGGATCTTTGCCTAAAATACCTTACGCAGCAGCAGCTTCTGCTGTGAGGTGCCAGTGCCTTTCAAAAATGGAGTTTACGCTCAGCTCGCTGCTCCTGCAATTACTCTGAGTGTATTGAAATGGAAGTCGTTGTATTATGTGAAATTGCACAGCCAGAGTGCCTCTTTACTCTCTCTCTCTCTCTAAACTAAAAATAGACATTCTTTGCCACTTTATGGTAGCTCCATGTATTGACTAACTTTAACTTAACTTTATGATAAACATTCTGATAGAATCAGTGTTTTCTGTCACAAAATTATAATTTAGTCAAAATCCAAATTTCTTCTGGGAGTTTCTTAGCTACAAGAAGTCTCTAAGTCTAAATCTAAAGAGAAGAGATTTCAATAACACTGAACGAAACACTCTTGAAATCAAAAGTTTCCATTCTAAAGCCTGGTGTTTTACAGAAGATATTTTGCATTTTAAAACTCGCTGATTTTAGCAGTTCAAACAAAATGCAAATTAAAATTCCTGCAAATCTGAAATCCTTCATTTTCACTCCACTTCTGAGAGTTAGCAATTGTGTGGGTTCAGTACAGAACGAATCCTAGGCAAGGTTTGTGTCTGGCTATCACCCGCCACTGCTCAGTGCAGCAGGAGAAGGAGCCGACCTCTGACCGTACCTTAACGCATCTTCCATCGTGCTTCTTGTCAAGACCACGGTTGCGGCTAGAAGGAGAGAGGGAGAAGGAAAGCAAGGATTAATCTTTTCACGCCATGTAGTCATCTCAATCATTAAGTCTCCCCACCCATAAAGCCCCAGTAATTAATCAGATTCTGGAGCTTTGACAAAGAAAATCCTGGGCATTAGGGAAGACAGAAACTTAAGAAAAATCCAGTCCACCCCATGGTTAGTCACAACCCCTAGGGCTTCTGCCTGCTGCTTGAACTGGCAGTGTGGTGATCAGGGGACCTTCTACTCACAAGAAGGCCCTGCAGAGGGAGCACTCGTTGGGGTAGGTGACGCCGTTGGTGCCACACACGGGCTCGTAGTTGCGAGGACAGGCGACGTTCATGGTTTTTCCAGACAGCAGGTATTGGCTGCAGGAGGCCTGGGAAAGAGGACTCATAATGTCTCCAAACAGAGAGAAGGATGTTCTTGCCCTAATCACGTTTCTGCCGCACTGGGAGGCTACTGTGAGGAATCTCTATGGCTCCTTCATGGTGAAGAAAAAATATATTGTGTTTCTTACAGCATACAAAAGCATCTCTCTGCTGTTAAGACTTAAAGTACTTTTGGTAAGAATTACAGGCAAAAATGATCATTCCTTGGGGAATCAAGACAGGGAAGATATTTAGGCAGATATTCAATAGTCATATAGATTTTCTGCTGGCACTCTGTGCTGTGCTGACTTGCACTCTACATTATTAATCGCTGTCTTTTTAATCATCAGCGTGCTAAATTATCTCTCTCTGACAAAGGTATTTTCTTATGTTGGGGAAAAGGGGTGCACTTAGGGGCACTCCTTTCTTATTCATCCTCTTTTTTTTTTTCCCCCTCAAGCCTTCCCTGGAATATAGTGTGAGTATGAATTATTCATCTAGGCTTAGAAATCAAGACTAAATGACAAAGAAGATCTACTACTCACCCGTCTTTGAGCAACAGCAAGATCTACAATAAAAACAGAAATTACAAAATGTAAAAATTGTACGATGTCCTTCACTAAAATTCCTTTGGAATCATCAATTTCCCTACAGAGTGACCAAATACACCTTCTCATTACCGAGAAGTGATTATCTTCCCAAATGTTTCATCTACTCCAAGTAAATGTGAAGTGATAAACCAAGATTAAAAAAAAGTCACGTATTTGTGAAACCAGAAATTTTGACTCACTAAACAAGAAATAAGACCCAAAATTTTATCCTTTTTTAGCACTATAATCCCCACTAAGGCTCAAAAGCTTAAAGCATAGATCCCATGTGTTTATCTGCACAAGGGTGAAGTTGAAGTTCATTGAAAAGAGAGCCCGCATATTCCTAAACCATCACATCCCCAACAGGCTGCACTCTCCTTCAGGATGCCTAGAGACAGGCAAACGATCAGGAGGCCTAGACCAGCACAGAATGTAACGAAAATGACAAAGATGACTTACCAGAAAGGCAGCCGAGAAGGACCAGCCCCAGAAGGGCGGCACAGTTGGCCATCTTCATGTCGGCGGTGGTGGTAGCGGCTGTTCCGTGTGGGTCGGTTGCCGGAGAGTCTGTGGATGGTTCTCAGCCCTCTCCCTCCCCACTATATATATCCATCTCCCCGACCTTGTGAAGTCATCACCAGAAAGTAATTATTTGCTCTGTAAACTAAGAAAATTGTATCGATTACTGAGTTGAGCTCCAAAGAACACTTGTTTGTTAGAGAGATGCCCAGAAGAATTAAACAAAAATGTGAGCTACACCCAGCTTGTTAACAAAGGTGCCTTGCTGTACAATGAGTGATTTGTACTTTCCAAACAGGAGCACTGTCTCAATAGTGGATGTTGTGAAATGGCATATGGAAGTTGGGGAAGGGAAAAAAGAGCCCATTTGTTGGAGGTGTTTGACCTGTGCTCACCGTATCTAGAGAGGAGCTGGGCTAGACAGGAACTGAGCTCTGGGAGAATTTCATGGTACAGCAGAGTCGGGGAACAGCAGCATGGGACACTCTAAGCTTTTATAGACATCAAATCTGGGGTCTGGCAGGTATCAGTGCACTTTAAAGATGCTGAAGTCTCAGTGAATCTCTCCACATTCTCTCCTTTAATTTCCTGGTACACTGGATTTCTCACCAACAGAAAGTCATCACAAGAGAAAAGCATTACAAAAAAGCCCAGAAGTTTATAAGACATTTCTGTGTAGGAGCAAGATTTATTCATCTGTTGGCAATGAGCATGAGTCTGATTAAGAAATTATGAGAATAAGTAGCCTTAAATCTGTACTAGGATAATGTTTCCTATTAATGGCAGTCAACTGGTATTCTGTGCAGGTGAAATGGGCTTGTTAATACCAAAGGCATTCCAGAAAAAATTCCAGTAACTGCAAGCAGAAGGAGAGCTGTTAGGCTTCCCCCTTCTCTCTCAATTATATGGCATTAAATTTAGAGTGTCAGCTGAAAGTCGTGTTTTAGGGAAGATAAGTGATAAATAATGTGCTAGGCTCTGCTAAGTGGCTCGACTCTATCGCAGGTATATGGAAAAACAAATAAGGGATATTGCATAAAATAATAAATTTTTGATTTAAGGTAGTCACGGAAGGAAGTGACGGATGGAACTTGTTTGTGCTTCAGAAGAAGCTTGATTCATACATGTGGCTTAAAGGCAGCCTGGGTTTTAAATAGAAAATCAGAATTGGTTTTCTTATTATCCTGGGAGATGTTCAACACTCAGCGTGAGCAGATAAATCATAAAAACGTAGCTGAAAGTGTAAGGGAACTGTAGTCACAGAATGGAGCTTGTGGGATTTGGCCTGTTTATATCAATGAAATCATTTTCCTGAAAAATAAATGAATAATGCTATTTGGATCTCTTTCACAAATATCACAAGTTGAAGGGTTCCTTTGAAAGTTGTTTCTGTCGCATTCTTAGCATCCTGAGTGAGTTGACTTTCAGATTCCTTGAGCTGATTGTGAGCATATTTGGAAAGGAAGCGGTAGTCGCGGAGGAATTAATACTGATTAATCTCCGGGGGCAGGAATGCCAAAGTCTGAAAACAAAGCTTCCTCAGAACTTGCACCAGCCACCGGTGGAGGTGGTGCTGGCCAGCCCCGTGGCTGGGGGGCCTCCAGAAGCAGAGTCGGTCTCCTCTTCGGCCCTGCCGACCCAAACTCCTCCAAACCCACCTCCATATCCGAGATCCCCATTAGCAGAAACTAATGCTGCTTCTCCTGTTGTGTTTCCTGCCAGGCTGAAGCCTCCAGGAGCTGTTGTGGCTGGCAGGTGTCTGCCAGGGAGCGGCATCGCTCTCATGTTGGGCCAACACCTGCCCTGTCATTAGTCAGATCCGCTGGGAGATCCCCTCTGCCCCATGTGCTGCCCCTGAGGGTCTTGGTGGCCATCCAGGATTGCTCCAAAAGCAGCTCTTCTCCCCCAGCAGCCCCTGCCACTTCACAGGGCAGCAGGGAGAAAAGGAGAAACAAGGAAAGAGCCTCGCTACAGGGTCTGGGAGAAGGGATGGGAGACAAAGGGCAGTATCCAGGGCAGGGCACGAGGGCTGCTGGGACAGGTGTGACAGGGGATTGCACAAGGAGCCCCATTAATAGGAAACAGAGGGAATGGGACAGGAGTAATCACAGGGAAGCAGATGGACTGAAAACAGGCATTAGGAGCAGTGAAAAACAACAGTTCCCAGGACAGTGAGCCTTGGGAAATGTCATACACCTGTTTCAAATGGGAAGGGCAAAGTGAACTCACCTGCCCAAACCCCTCTGTGATGAGTGTGATGGGGCCAGACTCTTCTCGGTGGTGACCAGTGACAGGACAAGGAGCAGTGGCCATAAACTAAAACACAACAAGTTCCACCTCAACATGAGGAAAAACTTCTTTCCACTGAGAGTTGCAGAGCACTGGAACAGCTGCCCAGGGAGGCCATGGAGTCTCCCTGTCTGGAGTCATTCCAAACCCACCCGACCATGTTCCTGTGTCACCTGCTCCAGGTGTCCCTGCCTTGGCAGAGAGGTTGGACTGGATGATATCCAGAGATCACCTCCAACCCAAACTATTCTGTGATTCTGAGATTCAGGAGTGTCGTGATGGAGGGCTCAGTTCAGTGACTTTGGGATTATTTTAATGTTTCTACAGAGACAAGATCCATACAGAAACTTAAATAAAACTCTTAAGTAAAATGCTTCCTTCTATTTCAAGTTCTTAGAGGGCAAACATTCAGGAAGGTTATGGCCACATGAATGGGATAAATGTTGGCCATCATATGATGGGTCCTCTTGTATTAAGGTAAAGTTCCAATAACTCTGGGAATCCTAGCCAGTTTCTAATCCAGCAGTATTTCTTCCCATAGAAGTGATCATTTCCTGGGAAGCTTTTCCTCTGGTCTTGAGACTCCCTATCTCAAGTAAGCCCACAGCCTACCACAACCTAAAAAATTCTTCATTGATGCTCCCTGCTTTGGTTTAAAACTTGCCACAGGCCTCATCTGGCTACGAAGAGCAACAAGGGGGGTTTTTTTTTATTATCATTAAATAGGAAGGCGGATGTGTGCATGCAAGATGTGTTGTCATGCCAGCAGCGGTGTCACTGTCTTTGCTCCGGTCTGCTGCTGTCACAGGGGAACAGAGAACAAAGGGGTTCCGAGCTCCAGCCCCTGCTGGAGGAGGGACCGACGCAACCCGCGCTCCTCTGCGCTTCACCGGGGATGGGGAACAACTGCAGGAGCTCCCAGCCGAGCTGCTGTTCCCGGACCTCTGCACACGGGGGCAGAGCTGGATCTTCTATGAGAACGGAAATTCAATTTACAGCCGGCAAAGCCCCTGCTCTAAGCCGCACTCGCCTATTATTTCTCCTTGTACTTCAGCTATCTGATTGCTGCCTGCATATCTCCAGTCTTTTAAGCACAGATGATATCACAGGCAAGGGTGTCTGGAATAATTTGACTGTCTGGGAGCTGCATGCTAACAGCATAAGGCTGAGGATCCCAATCCCTCAGTGAATCTCAGCTCTGCCTCCCTGCGATAGCTCTGACACAGCCAGCCCCCGAAATACCTGCAATTAATTCACTTTTCAAATATAATTTTATTTTTCTCCACATCAAGGAAGAATGCAGTGGCAAACCATTTATCCTGAATGAAGCCATAGAGAGAAACTGCATTAACAGAAAGGTCTAGACTGGCCTGAGGTATATTGTGACCAGCAACAAGTAGAACACTGCACAAAAATAGAAGGAACGCTTTAAAATAAAGCAGAACACAATAAGTACATGCAATGTGTTAATCAGGTTGTGGGGAAATTGAATGGCATTTCCTAAATCCAAAACATCAGATAATGACATAAAGTGCCGAGGTACTGCTTGAAGAATTGTACCATAAAACACCTTGGCAGGCAGACAACGTTTCCTGCCTTGAATTTCCTGGAGGGAGAGTTAGATTAGTAATGGTGAGAGGATTTGTGCTGTTGTGGCAGGATTTTATTGAGAAGCAATAAAAAAAATTATTTCTAACGAGGTGCTCATAAAGGAGAACTCTTCTTCTCTCCATTCTAAGGAGCATCCAGGATGAGCTGCTGGGGCGGGAGGCCAGGGGTTCCGCTGGGGTCCTGCTCTGCCCTTGGCCACTCCTGAGCAATCCTGCATCACTTTGCGTCAGAGGATTTATCATTTCTACTCACAGTTTCCCCTTCATTGCCTGCTTGATTTTCCTGTTTAGCAGACATGCCCCTGGAAGAGGCTCCCTGAGGATCGCAGGGATCTCCAGCACAACTGGGAGCTCTGCCTGTCTCCAAGGCACTGTGGTTCCTGAGGGCCACCCTCATCCTCTCTGCTACTGCCCAGGAAAAAAAATGTCTGCTGGAGCTGGTGTTCTCTTATCCTGACTCCCACGCTCAGAAGAGGGGGAGAAGGAGACTGAATGTGCCCCACACCCCCAGCACTACCTCCCAGAGCCTCAATTTATCCTGGTCCTCAGAAATTGCACCTGACACTGAAAAGCCTTCCAGCACACAGACCTCCCCCTGACAAGGAGGGACATTCCAGCCCCGGGAAGGGACTTGGCACTAAATGGTTGCAGAGAGTCATGTCTTTTGGAAATAAATTGTCTCCTTTTAGAGAGCTGCTCTCTCCGGTCTCTGGGAAGTGACACATTGTCACTTAAGATCATTAACTATTTGACTGTGAGACTGCTGCCTCTACAGCACGCGGCACTGGCAGCGCCTCGCTGTTAATGAATAATAAATTAACACTATGACTCTGAGCCCTTCCTTTCATCAGCCGAGATTTCCAGAGGCCGGAGAATCTCAAAGGATCCTCTACAAGCGACAGTCAACGTAATTACCTCCAACCAGCAGCTAAGTGATGGGTGAGGTGCCCCGACGGGCTGTGGCAGTGGTTGGCAGCATCCCCTGGGCATCAGCTCTGTTAGCACTGGCTGCCCACTGGTTTTCTGCAATGCCCCTCAGCAATGAACCAACGTGGGCAGACAGGGATCTGCCTGCCCAGAGAAAACATCCTGTGACACTGGGGAGCAAAGCAGATTGCAAAAGGCCTTCTCCCATCTAGAGGTGGGTGCTCAATCCCGCTTGCAAGGCAGAGGCAGCTTGGAATGTGACCTTCTTCACATATTCCCTTGTAGGTGTAAGAAATTGGGGATAACCCTGGGAACTGAAATGAGCAGCTCATGGTGCCAGCAAGACCCCTTCTGTGTGGCAGAACAGTGCCAGTACACCCCACTTGCAACAATCTTGGGACTGTCTCTAATTATGAGAGTGTTGAGGTTTGCCCGGGGCCTCTTCATGCTGCCAGGCTACAGAGACTAACGCTGGGTGGGGCTGCAGGTGTTTGGGAGCAGCAGCTGGGGAGGGAGGCAGTTCCTCTCACCCAGGCAGAGTGCCTGTCTCAGATACCCTCAGAGCAGTAAATGGACAGGAGCACCTGGATGCATCTCCAGCCCTGGTTCTCTTTTGGAAAGCCGGACGAAGACGGATGCCCACAAAAGCTGCCCATCGCCTTTGTGACTGGGGTTGATATTTTTGTGCATTGGAAGACTGTTCTCCCTCTCCCTGCAATTTGCCCATTAATTCCCACACCCCAGGATTGTTGCAGTGATATAATCATGCAACATGTTAGGTAAAACCAGAACGAGACTAAAGCAAGATATAAACGCTGGGGCACTTTTTTTATTAAGCAGAGGTTTCAGGATTGGTAAGTTTTTAAGGGCCAGGCCAAGGGTTTAGGAAATCATCTGCCATGGGGAACATTGCCAGGGAGGGATCCTCTTTCTCAGCTGAATCCTGGAGAACTTAACATGGGCTAAGGGACATCAAGCGAAGACCTCCACGGCTTCTCCTGCAGAGAAAGAAATCAATATCTCAGAGATAGAACATCTGGGCTTTTACTGTTGGTCTGTCCCTCTACACCACAGAGGGATTTCTGAACTCTATTCCACATATTTCCTTCTGTTATTGACATACGAAGACAAGAAAAATTCTTAATTTAAAAGACCAAATAGTCTGTAGGAAACAGATTTTGTTTGCTGGGAGAAAGCTCTTCTGCGAATCACTTAAGAGGGAAATGGAGAACATTATGTTCTCTCTTTATATCTGAAAGAAAGGAGTTCCCAGAAAACTCCCCCAATAAAAAAAATTATCCTCGCTAGTGAGAGAGCAAACAAACAAAATAAAAGAACTTTACTTCTCCAACCAGCATCCAAGACTGATTAGCCAGTTTAAGCTAACTTAATTCACCATTTAGTAGGTGAAGGGATTTATTCCATACGTACAGGAATGCGTTGCAGAACATGCATTTGTTGGAGTATGTGACACCATCAGACCCGCAGTGGGGGATATACTCCAAGGTACACATATTCCTGATTGCCTTCTGGTTCCCGCAGTAGGTGGATGCAGTCTGTATTAAAAAAAAAAAAAAAGAGCTCTCAACCAAAGCTAGGTGAGAAAGGTGACATTAGGAAGCCCCACACACCCCTTGAGCTGCCCCCTTACTGCCCAGATGCTGAGGAAAAGTCCAGGGGCAGGGCAGGATGCAGTGGAGCATTGCCTCTGGCCAAGCAGAGCCTGTGTAACCACTGTAAATGAGGCTGCAGTAACTTTGACAACAACTTGGACATGAACTGAATACTGCCCTACTTGTTGAAACTATCACCAGATGAAAATGGCAATTTCACCCGATAATATCTGTGGCAAATATTGCTCAGGCAGCTGGGTGTCTCAGGATTTTGAAAGGCTCGATCACAATGTGATTAGTCATGATTTATACAGAAACTGCTTTAAGGAAAGAAAGGATGGATAATGGAAAAATCTGCCCCTTACCTGCAGCTCACCAGTAGCTGGAACTAAAAAAAAGAAGAAAAAAGGAAATATGTTACAAATGCAATTCACGAATCCTGTTAAAATCTGTGAATGCACGCCCTGAATACATGACTTCCAACTCTCTGTTGTAGCAAATTATTCTTAGACAAAAGGAATTTCAGGCAAAATGTTGTGCCATACTGTGTGTTGATTCTGTAGCATTTTTTAGATGAGGGTTACAGTCAAAATGGAAAAAGGTGTTCAAAATGAAAAAGAGAAAAGCTTTTTCCGTGGTTCAAAAGATGGAGCAGGACGTGTACTCAAAGCGAAGAGAATTATTGAGGTAAACAGGGACATAAAGCTGACAAGCACACAGAGGCAGCATCTTATATGCATTGCCACTATTATTCTTAAATAAGAAGAGTATTTAGTGAGAGGGGAATTTATAAAGCTTCTACAGCGGTTCAGGCTCTTAAACTGCACCTCAGTTCAGGATGGCTACAAGAAATGCTCGCTTTCATTCAGTAAAATTATTTGTGTTTCTGCAACATTTCAGAGGTTAAATACAGGTTGTCTGAGTCTCCGGGTTGCACCACGTACATGTCACTTCTTTCATTATGCATAAACTAGTGCTGAGAGTAGAGCTGTTCCCACAGTTGTTCTTACCCACTCAGTTCTGTTGCTAAAATATTACCCCATAAGTGATAGTCTCTGATGTCAAGTCTTTTCAACACTATCTTTCTAGGAGTAAATAAGTCCTTGCAGAATGAAGCTCTTTCCAGTCTGAGGATGTTTTTTTGTGGTTCTGAAGACAGCCAGTACTTACTCCGAGGCACAGCAGGAGGCAGGGGAGCCACTCACCTGAGATGCAGAAAAGGGCCAGAGAGAGCAGCAGCAACACCCCCGTGGTCTTCATGGTGGCTGGAGCAGCTGTGAGCAGCAGAGCTTGGCTTTTGCTCGGGAAACACAACCTGGATTCTGTCCTCAGCTGACAACCACACTTATATGTACGCCCGCACCACGGGGGGGGTGTGTTTGTGCATGTTCATATTTGCCTTATCCACCCTTATCCTGCAGCAACATTTCCAGCCTTTTGTCTCAGCGGCACCCTCAACAGAGGTAAGCCATGCTGTAAGCCAAGAAGGATGTTTCTTCATCAACAGGAGTCACAAGAAGTTTAGATGTGTTAGATACAGCCTCTGCGTCGTTATTTTAAGTGAAATATGTGACAGTTTCCTTCTGAAGGACCACAGAAAATTCCTGCAGGCAAAAGAGCAGCTGTACAAACTGCTGTCAGGTTTTCGCTGTGTGCACCTATCAGTGCCTATTTTTGTGCAGTGCTTTTTCACGGGAAAAAACATTGAATGAAATGCTTCCACAGCAGAAAGGCTCTCCTTTTATTTTTGTGCTTCACCCAAGTAAAACATCACTAAGTTATAGTGAAAGCAGGAAAGCAATGAACCAGGAAGTCAAGCAAGAGGGCGTCCCAGACACTGAAAGGAGTCCTTGGAAATGACAAGGGATGGAGAAACTTTTATGGGATTACGCAAGAAAAAATTACAATTGTTATTTCCCCTAAAAGCCATTAGCTTTGCAGTAATAGACTTTTAGTATGATGATGACAGAATGATTTGAGATCCTAGCGTGGATCCTAGAAAAGTTGAACCCAATCTGGAAATCACTGCTTCATCCATCTGCCCATCTCTACATAAATTCTTTGTTTTATCACCAAAGCATTGCTTTTTGGGACAACCTCCATCAAGGAGAACAAGCACCCCTCTCCCTTTGATTCCCAGAAGAAATGCATGTGGGAGATATTACATTTTAGAAGGGATAAGCCCAATTTATTTATGATTCTCTTGTGTGGATCAAAAAAAAAAACCCAATTCAATACTCAAACAGAAGACAAAAGCAAAATAAATTTCATGCACAATACACCAATGACAGGTCACACTCTCAAGAAACAGAAGGATACTTTGTCCTTGGGTTTTGAAACACTGCTGAAATACTCCTTGGGCTGGCAAAGAGTATTGTGTAATTGAACACTGAGAGAAGACAAGTAGGCAGGAGTAGGCACCACACCTAGGAAGGCATTTATCTTAAAACACTTGAAGGGTGTTAAAGGACGATTCCAAGATGAGAAAAATCTGGTAATAAGTCAGTTGGAGGACTTAGACAAACAGACAGGGACAATGCACTTGTCACGGGCTTTGCCAACTGAGTGCCCTTGAGAGAGCAACACTTCAGGTGGGGACAGAGCCAGGGATCAGCTCTGGGCACCAACACCAAGGTGTGACTGGGTTTTGCTGACAAGGAAAATGCACCAGGAATACCTCAGGAGAGACCCTCCTGTGTCACCACTTCTGCCCTTTACAATGTCAAACGTCTGAAGGGTCTGAGCACTAATGCAGGGCCACTGTCATTTATGTGCAAAGACACACAGCTCTGGGGTTTGAGCATCTGTATTTGATTTTCTGCCTTTTATTGAGAGGGAGGGAAGCAAGACGTTGTTCTTGTTCTGTCCCAGAGCTTCGAGCACGTAACCTATTCTGCCTGGCTTCATCATTCAACAAATCAGAAGAAAATGTTTCATGAGACAACACATGAGAGAAGACAGGGAAATGTTGCTGATTTAGTTTATTGAGAAAGAAAATTAGGAGTGAGCTGAGTTCCCCAGAGGGTGAGATGAACTGAGGTGAGATCTTCAGCTGGGATTTGCCAGTGGGGATCCTGTGGTGAATTCTCTCAGCACTGCTACTCAGCATTTTCCGAAATGGCTTAATGTGATAGTCCCATTGCTGTCTCTGAAAGCAAGGAGAGGAAAGAATGAATTAAACACAGAGTCCTGCCTGCTATAATCTATCTTTTTGATGGCTGCTAGAGATGGTGTCAGATGGGATCCTGCCCCAGAGCCAAGGAACTTGCAGACTCCAATTTGCTATTCGATTATTAAGAGATGAGTGAAACAATTTAACCCATTCTTAAGACTGAAAATATCTGTGGGGAAACTATAGCGGATTTTCAAAAGTCATTTCCTCTGCAACATGCAAGAAAAATTCCATTAAGGTTGAATGATCTTTGAACCAACACCAACAAAGCAGCCATAGCTCTTTTTATGCTCTAAGGAAAAAAATAAATGAATGCTTGACATGGTGGCTGGCATTCCCTCCTGCCCCAAATCCCTAATTAACAGTGCCCAGCATACAAAAAAGCAGCAACTGTGCAAACTTGTGCCCACAGGAGGCAAATGATAACATGAATGTCGCTCGTATTTGTACGTACACGACTGCGTTGCAGAAGTTGCACTTATTGCTGTATGTTTTGTTGTCAGAGCCACAGAGAGGCATGTAGTCAAGCGTGCAGACAGGTTTGGGGTAGTCACTGCAGTCAACCTGCAAAAAAATAAACAGAAGAGTTTGATGTGAAGGAGTCAGTAGCACAAGGGCTTGAACCCTGAGCTACAGCTGCAGTGCGAATGATACCAATCTTACTGAAAGTAATTAACTTCCTTGCACATCTGATATAAACTGAGGTGTCAGTTTCTCCTATGCCAGGAGAATTTAATAATATAAAAATAGATCATAATTTCCTGTTTGAAGAGATGTATATCATAACCTGGTCACAGCATTTCCAAGCAGCAGCAGTTCACCCGGTGAAGGTGCCGTGCTCCGTGTTCCCAAGCTGGCCAGGAAATTAAATGGAAAAACACTTGTGCCTGGAGAAATGTAGTGCTGATACTCTAAAAAGGTCCAGTATCCCTCCTGAGGTCTTAAAACTGGAAGATCAGCACATAGATTCTGAAAGAATGGGATTCTGTTTCCTGGAGCAATGGGTGCTGTGCTTGCTGAGGAGCATTTTAGGGCAAAAAATGTGTCTGGGTGCAGGAAGACGCTGAGCAATTTCACGGAGGAGAAATCTATCAAGGCTTACTGTTCACACAGAAATCACACCTAGCTGAGGTCCTCCACCTGAAAACAGCTGGAGGCTGGAAGAGTAGAAGTCACTCTTCTCCACATTCTCTACTCTCACTCTCTCCTACACAAAGCTCACAGCCCCTGCCAACAGCAGGCTCTGCACCAAGTTGCCAGAGGCTTGATGGACCTTTGGTCTGACCCCAAAAGCCATTCTCTGTTCTTATGCATAGTTCTGCCCTGCTGGATTATTCTACTACTCTTTTACTGATCCTTTCCTGAGCAGTCACCTGCTCCTTTCCTGGCATTCACAAGAATAACATTCATTACGTGTAGAGAAAGCAAAATCCCCCCTGTGCTGCAGCACAGCAGCTGTTTCAATTCTGCAGAACACTCCTGGTCTGGGGACTGCTGCAGGCACTGGCAGTGCTTCCCCTGGCAGCAGCAGGACCAAAACCCAGCCCCTGATCACCCAGTTCACTTACTGTAATAATTTCCTTCTTACATTCGCCGTCACTCTTCTTGCCGACACTGGTTCCAGCCTCTCTGGGAAGGGAAGAGACCTGCATTAGGGAGCTCTACAAGCAACCTGTTCTGCTGAACCCCATCACTCAGGAATGCTGAGCATCCCTCAGCCTGTATGGGATACAGGAGACATCCAGCTTAGGTTGTGTCCACATGGCTCCAGGCACCAGCTCAGGTGGTGTCACTGCCTGCCAGAGCGCTGGTTCATAGCAAGCTGTGAGGGACAGGGGTCAGGGTGGATGAGGAGACACGTTGTGTGACAATGTCAATGTCCCTTAGGTTAGCTGTTGTCCTCTGCATGGCAGCATCTGCCACACAGACCCCTTTAACTTAGTTAAGAGAAGCATCCTGCCCTGTGTGAGATCCCCACCCAGCCCTCTACTGCTCTGTCTAGATCAAAGGCTTTCCTTCTAACCACAGAGGAAAACAAGGTTTAGTCAGGAGGAAAAGTGGAGGGTCAAAGTCCAAGCACCTCACAGACAAAGCCTGGGTAGGAGTCCTGCTATTCAAAAGAGCAGTTCCAGGAGCTCTGAGCCCTGGTCCCTGTGCTCAGCACTCACATGTTCCGGGCACAGAACAGGCATTCGTTGTCATAGGTGACCCAGTCGGTCCCACAGATGGGGCTGAGGTCTTTGTTGCAGAGCAGCACCACTTTGCCCTCCTCGCTGGTTGTGTTGGGGTACCTGCTGCAATCCACCTGGTGAGGGAGCAAACAAAGCCCTGCTGAGGCCTTGCTTCCAGCACACAAGCAGATCTGGTGAGTGTGTCTGCCTGGCCAAGCAGGACACCACCAGAGCAGGAAAAAAGCTTTTCTCTGAGTCACCATGATGACAGTTCACAGATTCTGACAGCTCATCTGTACTCTTGCTTAGAGTTTAAATTATTTCAATAAGCACCTTTGGCCACTCAAAAGCAGGACACACCCCTTGTTGTGCCCTTGGTTTAACTTACAGGGGCAACTTCCTTGCATTCTCCATCGTGGTCTTTGCTGACGTTGGTTCCATATTCTCTGCAGAGGGAAAGACAATGGTTAGGAAGTTCAGCAAAGATATCTTGCTACATCCAATGGTGCTAGAATACAATAATACAATAATTCCCTTAATACAAGGGAAAACTGACTCTTTCTCAGTCAGGCTTTTTCATACATATATTTGAGAATGTAGTGCCACCCTCCCTAGCCAGCTGAGTAGCTGGCAGGGATGTAAAACCCCGGTAAGCTTTAGAACCATTTTGGGCAGCTCCAAGCAGAGCATCTCCATCCTTTTGCTGTGATGAGATGTGCTCTCAGAGCCATCACCTGGCTGACCCTTAAGCTGGAGAAAAAAAAAAAACAACTGAATAAATTACACAAGCAAAAGACAGACACGGTGACTAAAGCACTGCCTGAGCACTGTGCTGTGATACCCAAGCTCATTTTGAAGGAATTGACACAGGTGAGATGTGACAGATCACTGACTGTTGAGCAGTGGTGCTGCCAGGAGCTCTGAGCTGTGCTGCCTGAGGTCCCCAGGCAGTGCCCAGGCAGTGCCCAGGCAGTACTCACGCGTTGTAGGCACAGAGCAGGCACTCGTTGCCGTAGGTGACTCCATCGGAACCGCAGATGGGGCTGACGGCCTCGCTGCAGACCAGCACCTCTTTGCCCTCCTCATTTGTAGTGTTGGGGTATGTGCTGCAGTCCACCTGCCAGAGGAATGACAGCAACAGGGGGAGAAGACCTGTTACATTCACAGCTCTCATTTTGTGTGGGACACTGACCAGGTACAACCTCTTCTCACCGTCACAGCACAAACTTCTGCTGTGGATCCATCTGGTAACTGGTGAATCCTTCCTGCAGAGATGCTCCCACACAGCAGGAGAAGAGGAGGAGGAGGAGAGGAGAGCTTTAACCATGCAGCCCCTGGGATGGGGTAATTCAGTGGGGCTCTCACCTGCTCTCTTGACATCATTTTATAAAGGCTCTCCATTGATCCCCAGTTCTTATAGCCCCTCCAGTGCACTTCTGGTTTTACTTTTTCATTCTTAATACACCGATCACATTATTTTTCAGAGGACCAAGACTAAAGACCTGGTGTGTGGAAGCTGGAGCAGCTCATAGTATTTCAGTCTTTCAGTAGGTTGCCCTTAGGTAGACTCTGGTACCACAGTCTATTGCTACGGTTTAGAACCAGTTATATATTTCTGGCTTAAAGCTTAGACCAATTAAAGTTGCTGAAAAATTAATTAATTCAAAAACTTTGTAACCTTACTACTAAAACATTATTAACATACAGCATAGATGTGGAGCCAAGAGCAGTATAATTTAATGTTTTACACTGTAAAATCTGATTACAATGACATGAGTATCATACTTAGGTGAAAAAACAGCTGAGCATCTGCAGGCTGGAGATTTTTCCCATTCCTTTGGTTATGTCTTTACCAGACCACGTACTTGAGAAAAGTGACAGAAAGAAATCTTCCACTCACCTCAATCCCAAAGGCAGTATCTGGAAAAGAAAAGAGAGGCAGAAAGTATGAGCCAAAGCCAATATGATAAGACCTCAATTAAAGCTGGAAATATGGATGTAAAATTCCTGTGAGCAGGACCAAGCTGAATTATTTCCCGTAATTGTTTTCTGAACTAAATAAACTATGTAGGAGTTTTTTTCTCTGTGTTGATAAGTATAATAGCACTGCTTATTGCTGGCTGTGATGAAACACCTTTTTGAATAGCTTTGTTCTTTTTTTTTTTCCTGAGATAGGTAGACCTATTAATTGAAAACAGAAGAGCTTTTTCTTCCTTATCTTTTCACGTATCCGTTTTGACCCTAAAGCGCTGCTGTTACATATCTGAAAATACACCTGAACCAACACAGATAAATGCAAATAGTCACCTGCACGATAAGCAAATACAAACAGCATCTGTTGTCAGAAATACGCATTTTAAAGAAGCCGAGCATGAAAAAAATGTCTTTGGCTTTGTAATTTCATCAGTTGTGAATATGCAGTGAGAATATCAGACTCTGGCTTGTTTTCATCTCTTGTTGTTCCATTAGCAGAAAGAGCATTGCAGGAAATTTGCCAGGGTCTTGCAAAGAACTTGCTTGTGCCATTACAATATTTTCCTTACCACTTACTGGAGTTCTGACCCCCTTCTTATGGCCTTATTTCAAGTATTCATTCATTTGCTGTAATTGTACAAGTCTAAGCAGTGTAATGGTGTGAGAACATCAGTGTACAAGGTGTAACAGCCCGAGCTGCCAGCACAGAACTCCACTTGCTGTTACTTATATTTACAACAAACAATCAGCTACAGCAGCGAGCCATTGAGGACTGTCCCGAAATACACTCCCGCAACCTGCACGATGCCAACCGAGGCAGCAGAGTCCTCTGAAGGAGATTTTCTCTCTTTGAAGCCTCTGTCTCATCCTTCTAAAGACAGCCAGGGCTCAGACACGGAGCCTCTGTGGGCACCTGGAGAGTGACTCACCTGGGATGCAGCAAAGCGCGAAGGAGAGGAGCACCAAAAGCCCTGCTGTGGTCATGGTGGAGGTGTCTGGAGTCTGCAGGCTGCCTGCTCCCACACTGCTCACGAGATGGTCCCTCCAGGGCTGGCTGCAAATATATACAAATGCAATGTCTAAACTGTTCAACTGTAACATAAAACAACCTGCAGAATCTGTCACCAGCACAATGAGGCCGGTAATATTTATGGAGGTCTTGACTTTTCAGGTAATGGTCTGCGTCTGCTAGGCAATTGATTTTGGCTGGACACCTGGTTAATAGATCAAGACAAGTATCACAAGTTCTGAGTGGTCAAAAGCAAACAAACAGCCTTTTGGACAAAAGAAACCTCTTTGGGATTTTAGTGGAAATGTAAGGAGCACAAAATATTGAGGGGTGTAAACAGCTGATTCTTCATTTGTCTCTTGCAGAGCAACATCTCCCATAGGGGAGCAGCTTAGGCAGGATGCAGGGCCAGGCTGTCTCTGCTTTCCTTTCTGGTTTTGGGTGGGCTTTTCTCCCCAAATTCCCAGATAATCACCTCTAGGTACAAACACAGGTCAGGTGTGGCTTTGCCATGAGCAGCACTAGTTAAGCTTTGTCAGGCAAGTCTGGCAGGACTGTGTCTAACCTGTGAATCCAAAGGTATTTAGCACCAGTTTGATTAAAGCCAAGGCTTCTTGACAGTTTCACTGCCTGGGTATAGAAGAGCTCAGTAGAAGACTTGAAAGCAGGTTAAAAATCTGTCAAACGCCACTAAAAATGTCACTTGAACCTTAGCAACAGGGAGCACTTATTTACAGACCCAGTTCCAGCTAAACACACGGATTCAGAGTGTTCCGCCAAGCCATCTGAAGAACAAAAGACTCTGAAGGTTTGGGAACCTATTTACATTGCATGAGCTACGCCTGAAAGTACAGTAGGTCCTTTCCTCTTGCAGATATTTTAGCAAATGATACTTAAAATATAGAATCTGTCCCCATTTCCCTGTCTCACACCGCCAGCCTTTGTGCCATCCCCAAATTGCTGCTGCCTAGGAGCAGGTCTGCACCTCTGCTGTTTTAGTAGCTGTAATTTTGCAGGAGTGTGTTCTGGCTGTAACCTGTTTCTCACCCCTTTCACAGGTTCAAAATGGCAAGAATACTTAGGGGGTTTTTGGGGGTCGTGGGAGCTAAGCATTGTGCTTAGGGTAGACTTCAGAACCATGGGAGCTGCAGAGCAAAAGGTGCTTTACAGGTGCTGCCTTTGACAGACAAGGCACCGCCCATTAGACAAATGAAGTTCATCTGAAATCATTGAAATTCACCCCAAGCAAATGCGTTGTTGTCTGATCCACCACGGTAGCCTAAAAGGTAGATTTTGATCCTGAAATGGATGCATTGCATAGTGCATGGAATCACCTCTCCTGGCACGCCCAGAAGGCCACAGCATGGCTGTGTGGGTATGCAGGTCACATTTTTACCTACAAGAGATGAGATTCTTCACAGGGAGAAGCATCGAAATAATTATGCTGCTGTGATTGTTTCTATAAATTACAGGGAGCATGCATGAATATTTCAGACAGATTTGGCACATCTTCAGGATATATTGCCCTGATGTTCTTGTGAACGGCATCTCTAGAAGACAAACACTTTTCCCTGAGCGTGTGCAGGAGTTCCTGAAGCTGCTCCCCACATGTCACAGTTGCTGCCTTCACCTCTGCAGGCATTGCAGAGTTGGAGGAGGCTACATCTTACTGGGCTAAATATGAACTTTGCCACTGCCTCCTCCAGCCAAGACCTCTCCAAACCATCCTCACCAGCCTTCCCAGCCCCAGCCTGGCAGCTTCTGACAGGCTCCTGCCTGTCATGTGCCCACATGCTGCTGCCTGCCCTGGACAGTGCTGTCCTTTGGGCAGGACCAGCCTCTCCTGATGAGTGGAAAGCACCTTCCTGCCGAAGTCTGGCACATGTTACACCAGAGAAAAACTTTACACTTCAACTGCTGGGTTCAGGCACTGGCCCCAGGCAACCCAGATTTTCTCTGACCACCACAATGCCTGTCTGATGTCCAGCAGATCCATTCCTTTTCTCTCTCTCACCTACAGACACTTCAGGGAGACTCAACTGTGCAACAATTAAATGGTGACTGGGGAACACCTGAGCCACTCAGGTACCCCACCAGACAAACCACAAAAGTGACACCCAGAAATCCCCAGGTTTCAGACACTTGCAGAGCCTCCAGCCCTTCAGCATCCACAGCCTCCCCACCCAGTGTTACAGCTCCAGTTTATCCCACCTCTGATAACAGCATGGAAAAATCCCACAGCTGGCTAAGCTCATGCTGCAGGACAAGTCGCTCAGTCCTGAGCTACTCCTGGAAGAACAGTTAGAAAGAGGATTTGGTCTGCAATCCTGCCACTGATCTGCTGTAATCCACTTCATTATGGTCTTCTAATCCTCGAAGTCAGATGCAGCATATGGCTAATGACCATTTGGCTAAAGGAAAATCCTCTGTGTGCAGCAGCGGGCACAAGGGCAGAGATCCTACAAGAGAGCTGGAGATGGACTTTGGGCAAGAGTATGGAGTGATAGGACAAAGGGGAATGGAAAGGCTTTAAGCAGAAGGAGGGTAGGTTTATATTAAATACTGGGGAGAAATTTTTTAGTGTGAGGTCCTGGCACAAGTTGCCCAGAGAAGCTGTGGCTGCCTCATCCCTGGAAGTGTCCGAGGCCAGGCTGGACGGGGCTTGGAGCCACCTGGGATAGTGGAAGGTGTCCCTGCCTATGGCAGAGGGGTTGGACCAAAATTATTTTAAGGTCTCTTTCAACCCAAAAATTCTATTATTTTGTAATCTGCAGGTAAGCAAAGGCAGTGCCACATCTCAGGGTGCTGCCTGTTATGGTCCTGAGCACCCCAAGGTCTGTGTGCTGACACCAAGGCAGGATTTGGCCATTATACAACATCCTCTCTCACTTACTCACGTAACTTCTTGTTTTACGTTTCCCACCACTGGCTTTTCTCAGTATCGATTTAGTATTCTCTGGAAGAATCAAAACTGAGGCTGGAAAATCTTCTTAACGGATGTGCTACTTCTCAGCATAAATAACACATTGATAAATGAATGGCAAATCATTTAATACACTTTTCTAAACACTCCTGGGGTTTGTCGCATTATTTAATTAACGAATAACTGCTGTTAAAGTGACAAATAACGATTAGTTTTAGCTCTTTCATGAAAATGCCTCTAATCACTCCAAAATGCCTGCTAGACACAATTCAGGCTGCAGTTTTCATCTCTGGCTTTCTTTTGGCCACAGTGTGGCCAATAACTATTTGCACTGAGCCACACGCCTGGAGAAACCAATGCAGCACAAATGGAAGCTCTGCCTCTTACCCAGTGCCTGCAGGCCTCATTTGAACTGAGCAATAAAGCAAACAAAGTCACTGATATGATTAAAACATCTCGCTATCAAAACGTATCCATGTGTTTATGAACTTATTAACTAGAACTTGATCCAGGTAATGCCAGTGTTTTCCTGAACTAATAAGACCATGAGCAGAACTTTGTACCCTGCAGGTGAAGGCTAACATGTTTTCACAGTACTTATGCAATGAATTAAATGTATCTGGCCCCACTACAAGGGCAAGTGTTGACACATGGGAATGAGTCCAGCAGAGGCAGGCAGGCTGCCCAGGAACAGGGGCACAGGGCATTCCAGGAAAGCAGAAGGAGCTGGGCTTCTTCACCCTGGAGAATAGATGGCTATTGGGATCACACTATCTGCAGCTCCCTGATGGGGTTATAGATAAGGCAGAGCCGGAGTCTTCTCTAAGCTGTATGGCAAAAGGATTAAATTCTGTATGAAGGTGAGGAATTATTCCTTGCCATGAGGATGATCAAGCACAGAAAGCAGAGAGGCCATGCATGTCCTTCCTCAGTGTTACTGAAAACCCAACTGAAAAAGAAAGGCCTTGGGCACCCTGACCTGCCTTTGACTTTAGCCTTGCTTTGAGCAGGGTTTGAGCCAGAGACCTCTGGAGAGCTCTCACAACCTGAGTTATATTACTTATATTGTACTTATATAATTCTCTCTCCTATAAATACTTGTTATTAATAAAAAAACCCATTATATTTCTCTATGACCCAGGAGAGTCTTCTCAGAATTTTCCTACTGCCTTTCCTACTAAAGGGTCACGGGTAAGCTCTACAAAGAGCTCCCACAATGCTTTTACAGGGAGTGACCAGTAACATGTACAACAGAAAGAGTGGACTGTAATCATTGTTAAAACAAAACCACGCGCTCAACCGTCCAAATTTTAGGACATTATTAGCTCTCAACGATTTTAAAATCTCCTCACTTCTGCAGGAGCCTGGCATTTTGCCACCACAACCCTTCCCTAGAGGAGCATCAACATTTGAATCTCCAGGAAAGTTATCTGCACCACAGAAAATCAGCTGCCAAAATATCATCCACTTCCCTGCAGTGCTGCAGCCTGGGCCAGACGTGGGTCTCAGCAGCAGCAGCAGCTCTGAGGACACATCTCCATCCCTCACCTCCCCAGCTCGTGCTGTGCTCCAGCTTTGAGAAGTTTCTGGATGATAAGGACATCAGGTCAGGGCTCCATTGCAGAAGGCAGGAGTTACTCACGAGGCAGCAGGAAAATGCTACAATGAACATCAGAAAAAGGAGGCAGCAAACAACACAATTTGGCTGGATGCTGACCCAGGTTATTGCTCTTTGAAGTGAATGTACTGCAGGGAAGGTGAGCTGGAGGTAACACAGAGGTATTAACCTGCAGCTGATCAGAGGAACAGGAAATCATTGGTTTAATCAGTTTCCCTAACACTTCAGTGATCTCAGCTCTGCATCACTGAGCACTCGTCTCATCTTTGCCACAGCCCAAGCAGGAACGACGAGGAGGTGGCTGCAGGGAAGTGGCAGCTGACCCAGGATTGACACCATTCATGGCTGCCTGGCAGGACAAAGCCAGACAACTTCACTGCTCGGGCTGGGAAAGTCTCCTTCAGGAGCTGGGGTCAGGAGAAAATCTTCCAAAGGTAGAAAAAAAAAGATAAAATTCAATAGATTCTTATCTGCAATGAGACATTATTTATAGCTCGATGCACAGTTAAAATAGAACGAATAAGCACGTTCAGCTATGGAAGCAAATTGCTTTGAGCTTATAGAAACCAGGGGAATAGTTGAACACGTTTTCAAACTACCAGTCATGTAGCAGCACTCACATCACCAGAATAGCACACAGCAGGGGGACTGTGGCTGTGTCCCTCGGATTTCAGGCGGCTCCGCGTCCCACCAAGGAGTGTCACTGCCGAGAGAGGCTGAGAGGCAGAAGTAAGATATTTTAACTGGCTGACAGGCAGGCCTGGGAAAAGTGATCTGGTGTGGTTGGGATGAGCACTTGCCGCGTGTTGAGCAGCAGAGAGGAAAGTGAAGGCCTCAAGGAAGATGGTTTGATCCCCGGACAGCTGCATTGCAGAGTTTGTTTACAGAGGGATAACCACCCCGGATGCGACTGCAGCACAAAGGCTGTGGCCGGGCTGGCTGGGGAGCCAGGTTATTGTCTCACATGAAGCACAGGGATCATCTCTTCACAGTGAGCTGCCAAGTCTCATTAATTTATCATAGAGACATGCCTTCAGTGCTCACTCCCCTCAGTTCTGTTTTGTGAGATTGACAGATATGTCTATAGATCACAGAGTGTTCTTGACAAGAGGGTAATTAACCTTCAGTGCTTACATCTCCTTCCTCTTGGTAAGTAACACACAATTTGGGGCTATGGGCAGGTCTGGCTGTAAATTAGTTACAGTTTCCTTTCATGCTCTTGATCAGAGCCCGGAAGGAGTGGACTTTTCTGAGCTCTACATGGAGCAGTAAGTAACCAAGGAAAAATTTCCTTGGGTAAATGGCCAAAGCCTTGGACTCAGGGCTTTTGGACCAGCACCAACTCTGCAATCATCCATAAGTCTGTAAGTCCACAGCCCTTTGGGTCCAGATCTGGGATTTGCTTCATGCAGGCTCAGGACAGGGTGAGCTGAGGCTCTGCCAGCTTGGGGGAACCAAGGGTGAAGAAGTTTAAACACAGATAGTGACATGTAGCAGAGGAATTGTTGTAAAGGGGGATTTAAGTTAGATAAACATTTCAGGAGTCTGTCTCCCTGCACAAATCCCATATGGGAGGAAGCAACCAGGAGTGCCACTGTAACCTGCAGGCATCACTCTGCCCCAAGAAAAATCAAGGTATCACATCCTCATGCAAAGCTTTTTTTCCATGTGACACCACAGGACGAGGTGATGCAGAACAGAAGCAAGCAGAGCACCAAACAAAAACATGCTCCCAGGTCTCACCTTATCAACCAACAAAGCAGCAAAAATGCATATGAGGAACAATGTTTGGAAAGGACAAGTGAAGGTGCTTGCTTTCATGTATGGGAATAACACCAGGAACCCCTGGGATATGGAATGAATGAGGGCTGAGTTTTTAAGAATGATTTTGTAAATAAAGCAGCAACAAGGGAGAGATGCAACAGGCTAAGAACGAAAATTCACTGCTCTTCATGGTGGGAACAGCAGGGAGGAGAGGGTGAGAGGCAGGATATATCATGGTGCTATAGCTTGGACACTCGGCTGGGAGAGGATGGACTGGATGGAAAGAATTTCTGTAGCTGAAGGACTATTAGCATCATAACCACTGAACACATCTTCATTATTAACATCAAAAGAAAGGGCAACAATTTCATTTATTCTGCAGAGCTGAGCTTTAACAAGACCACTGGCTGATTCTTTGCATCTGGACATGGGTGAAGCATGGTTGGTGCTGACAGAAAGGAACATGATGCCGAATTATGGGATTTTACCATTTTACAGTAAAACTGAGGTAGGCAGCAGGAATTCTACCATCTTTGAACCATTGCAGTAGCAAAGTAACCCAGTTATTTACTTAATACATTATACATGCATGACAACTGCTATATTATACGTGATCATAGGGCCCCTACATCCCCTGGTTTGGGCACTGCCCCATCTGCAATCCGACAAAACATTCTTATCTCAGGAGAACTGAATGCACTGATCTCTGCAAAGGCTTTGTGTGCCTCCTTTACCGGTCTTGAAATGGGTTATTCTGCACTTTCCTGCTGCTGTCAGTGGAGGTGGTTTGTGAATGCTTCCATAGCAAAGAAATATTTCTGCTACTTGTCTCGTATTTTGCATCATTTTGCCATCCTTCTCTTCCTACTTTGGAATGCAGCCTGTGGGGAACAGCAATATTAGAAAGCTTGTGTTAAATCACTGCCAAATAAAATGTCAACAGAAGGTATGTGCATCACTTACGTCCAATCGTGCACTGCCTGCTCAGCATCCGGCTGACACTGTTTGGGAAGCTGCCACGGAGAGCAATGGGAGTTCAGGCTGCTTCTTCATTTGCCTTCCTTCGTAGTCACCGGGATGGCCGCTGTTCCCGAGGCCCTGAGTGCCCCACGCTCTCTGAGGAAGGGAAGGTCTGCCATTGGAGACTCGGTGTGACCATTTTCCCCAAAGGGACACAAGTGCCGGGAATGTACATAAAACTCCCAAATGGTGCAAGTGAAGGAGAGTTCATCTGAGTTAACCACCAACAATGAAGTAGTTTTACTGTCTCTGACTATTATAAACCTATCAGTCAACAAACCTCTGCCATCTGAATGTGCTGCATCATTTGAGTTTCCACTCCGGATACTTTCTTCAGCTATTTTCTTTTCTCTGCTAAATCTTCATGATTTACCCCCAAGCACAAACAGCAAGTGGAGAGGGAGAAAAGGAGGATAAATTGGAAAAGCACGGGGAGAGGCCAGGGGCTAGGGAACTGTCACTCAGAAAGCATGTTCTCTCCATCGGAATGACACTTTATAGGCACAGATCCCACATTCACTGGTGTAAGTGGAACCATCTGTGCCACAGATCTGCTCCAGCACTTGGTCAGGGGGCCCTGACTGGCCATCCCCAGCAATGGCCCTGGGACACAGGCTGCAGCCCAGCTTTAAGGGGAACAGGGAGAAAGAGCTCAAAGCAATACATCCAAACATTCCTCGTCCTTCAGGGGGCTTGAACAAAATCAGTGTTTTACTTCCACGCATGAAAAGTAGGCAGGAAGCAGCACACTGTATGAACACTCATTCTTTGCAGTTTCACGTTGTGTTTAAAATCATTGGGGCCTTCACTTCAGCTGGTGAAAATGTGGAAGCCCCTCCTGGGCTGTGTGGATGTCTGCCAGCTGGAGACAGGCTCCCTCCACTGCTGCTCTCTGCTTTTTGCCTCTCTACTCGTTGATCCGCGGAGAGCGCACAACCAGAGCCCAGGGCATGGCAAAGAATCAAATAAAACTGTATCAAACATTAAATTACAACAAGAGAATGAACATGTCTGTGTGTGAACATATTGATGGATGAAATGGGTGCATACCAGGGTTATATATTTCTTTAAACACAGAAGTCCATGGAAATTTTTTAAGTTCCCAAACTATTTTCTTTGCCAACTGTCGGTTAAATACGATGGCGCAACTGATACAATAAGTTTGAATTATTTCTGGATTTCTTTTTTTTTTTTTTTGAGGAACATATGGTTATNCGCAACTGATACAATAAGTTTGAATTATTTCTGGATTTCTTTTTTTTTTTTTTTTGAGGAACATATGGTTATAAAAATGCTTTAAAAATCATTTAAATATTCTTCTGAAATGAATATTTAAAAATCAGTGGGATGAGCCTTGTCACTCTCCAGCATCCCTCAAGAGAGTGACAGAGTGTCTGAGCCCATCCACATGCCTCACTAACAAATGCAGTATATGAAAAAATAGCTAAACCAAGGAAAATTATCAGCAGACATAATTTTGAAAGACACAGATTTTTTTGATAAAGTGTTTGAATGAAGTTTAGGTACAGCCACGCTCAAGGAAAAGTTGTGGGGTTTGTTTTTTCAAGTTGCAGATGGGTGAGTGCTGATAAAAGGTGAAAAAAAATTCCCAGCTCAATATGAAAAGAGTAAGTATTGTTTTCTACATTCTACTTATCAATCAAAATTTAAATGATTCGCCTCATTCTTCCCCCTCTTTGTGTTGTAAGAAAAATGACTGTAGACTCAGAAAACATTGATAACGCCATACAGATAAGTCAGACAAACAAGGAAAGAGAGAGGACGTTTATACTTTTAAATCACTGCCTCTGTGATATGTTCTGGTACATTCACAGGTCACAGATCCTGAGGCTGGATCGTCATCAGTGTGAAACACGTCAAAGTTGGCCCAGCCTTGGCAGCTCCGGCCCCTCTCCCCGGAGCCGAGGGCTGCGGCTGCGAGGCAGCGTCTGGAGTGGCACCAGCTGCATTTCAGCACTACATTTGAGATGCCTCATATTGCAGCCACGGCAGGCCCTGCAAAGTCATTTTTCCCTTCGCTGCATCCCTCACTGAGGATATAAGGCCACTTCTGTTCATGGCAAGAGTGCGAAAATAAGAGTCCACCGAAGCAGGACTAAGTCCGTGCTTGCATCTGATCCTTTCAGTGCCTCTTTCCAGATTAAGAACCAAGCTTTCATAGCCTGACTGTGGAATGGTTTTTGAGGCAAACTTGATGATTTTGAAGCTGCTCAGGCAGCTCAAGACAAGTAAGAAAGGCCCAGGGCTCTGCAGCATCATGCACCTGAGCAGCGATGGAGCAGCAGGCTGAGCAGCACCAAAGCATCTGTCACCTGCACAGAGATGGCTACTGAGGATATTTGCAGTTTGGCAAGCACTGAGCTCATAAGGTGGTTGGGGACTCTTCTTGATTGGGGAGGTTGGACTAGATGACCTCCAGTGGTCCCTTCCAACTTTAACTATTCTGTGATCTCTCACAGAATTTCTGTTTCCCACCACAGAAACCTGTATCCATCCATCTCTTCAGCCATTCCTCTGTCTATGCCCAAGCAGGCACCCAGCTCAGTCCACTGTGCCTTGAAATCACCTTTCAAGTCTCTTAGTGGCGCTTGAAACCTGGTGTTGTTCTACCTCTCTCCTAAGCCATGAAAATTCAATGTTCCCTCTTGAACATGCTTTTCTTTGCTTGATCATTGCCTCCTCATCATAGAATCATTTAGGTTGGAAAAGATCTTTAGGATCATCAAGTCTAAACGTTACCACTGCCAAGGCCACCACTAAACCAGGTCCTGAAGCACCACATCTATGCCTCTTTTAAATCCCTCTAGGGTCAGTGACTCAACCACTTCCCTGAGCAGCCTCTTCCAGTGTTTGACAGCCCTTTCCATGAATAAATTTTCCATAATATCTGATCTAAAGCTCCCCTGTTGCAACCTGAAGCCATTTCCAAGACAAAGCAGAAAGAAATCATCTAAGTAACACACACTCAGTGAGTAACCATGGCACAGCTGAAAAACAACTCCAAGGCACAGAAAACCACGCTGCCCCTGAGAAGGCTGCCCTATTTTTATAGTTGCACTGCTTCATAAAACACTCCCTGAGCCTGGGGGATATTTAAACTCCAATGTCAGGCTTTTCCCATTTCCTGGCCCAGTTTTAGTGGTTTATTCCATGATGTACTTCTACATGAAACCTACTGGTGAGTACTGCATGGAAACCTCTGTCCTCTAACCCCTTTGGCTGCTTCCCTGGATGGCTCTGACTTAATCTCAACTTCGTGCCTCCTTGAATTCTTGTTTGCCTTTGGTGTCATCAGACAATGAGCTCCACAGAGGAGGCTTCGGCTGTGCCAAGATAATGCTATTGAGCTGGCTCTTGACAGCTTTACTGCAAAGGCTTGCAAAAGCCAGTGGTCAGAGCACAGTCCGAGTGAAAGGCTGCCAAAGTCCACAAGAAAAAAAAATTATTCAGGTCTTATCCCTGAGGATAACCAAGTCACACTTAAACAAGAGTAAAACAGCATGTCCTGCAAAAACAGCTGAGCAGAAAATGGCAAAAAGGTTATATAAACCAAAAGAACGTTTGCTTTAGGACACAGACACAAGAAAAGTACAATAAGCCATTGTTAGTTACAAATCATCTTGAAAATGGACACTAATGGCACAGAGGTACTATGGCCTCATTCCCTGGTACAATACCCCAATATGTCCAAGTCAGGAACGTTTGCCTTCAGCCTATTCTTCTAGCCTGACAACTCAAAGAGTGACTTTCCAAACTGATCCAAATAATTGTGTTATTCTCTGGTGAACTACAATGGGGCATTGAATCAGGGAGGCACTAACTGTAGTCAAGAAGAATCCCTGAAATATTAGACTTGCAATAGCTTTGGTGACCTCGTGTGGAGGCAGTGGCAGCAGTACAGCCAACAGATGAAGGGCAGCCCTGAGGTCCCCCTGCCTCCCTGCCATCCATACAGACCACCAAAATGACAATAGTTATATCACCAGGTCCTGAGTCTTTGGCCTCAAAAAAGTAGGCAAACTATCAGGCAGAATTGTTTTCCTATGACTTGTTATATGTTTGGTTAAAACCGGTCACAAGTGAACCTCTGCATCTTTTTCCTTCCTGAATGGCTTTAGAAAGCAGCTCAGTGATGCACCAGGGCTGCCCCCACCTCAAGGGTGGTCACTGCCCACCAGTCCTGGAGATTTTCTGTTGCATTAATAAATTAAGATATTTCATGAGTTGGCACATCTGCTGTCTGTGACCCTGAATGGTTGAGTGGATCTCAAGATTCCCCTCCTGTAGATTACATCCTAAAACAGTACTTGACATTGTGGACAAATTCAGTGGAGACAGGCTGGGATCCCCTTTCCTGGCAGCATCTGCTTTCTCTGCCCTGAGACAGGCTCCACAGGCAGTGGGAATGAGGACAGGGCACCTCTTGCCCAGACAGCCAATTTCCTTTTCTAGCCCAACCAAAAAGTGCTCTCCTTGAGAGCAAATCACCACCTACATCCTTGACATTTCCCCATGGAGGAGGTGGACCATGCTCTGGAGGTAAATGTCTCCTTGCACTGGCTGTGAAGAGGGAGTCTGGGATCAGGTCATACAGAGATATCATGGTTTGATAAGATTAACACTGACAAGAAGACTCTGAGGAGTAAGGAGAGGAACTGAGAGCTCCAAGGGGAGCCCAGGCTCTCATCAGAGCAGGGATGGCACTGATATCTGGCAGGAAAATTTTATCCATGTTATTTGGTAGTGGAAAGCATCAATAGAAAAATAGACATCCACCACCTGAAGTATCATGACAGGGAGGAGATGGGGAAAAAGGGAAGAGATGTGACATTGAGACAGAGAAATGTTGCCAAGTCAGTTTATTGAACAACTGTTTTAGGAGCTGAGGAAACAAGGCAGACTGAAGAGATGGTACTAGGGAAGATCAGCCCATGGGAAGTCACATGGAAGGGAGTTTGTCTTCCTGGGCTGAAGTCCAGCACAGACTTAGCATTCAGCCAAGCTCATGATGTTGAGAGTTGTCCTGCTTTCCCTGGTGAGAAAAGGAGAGAGGAGAATTAGATATGGCTGACAACCCCTTCCTCATTTCACTGGCCCAAGCGTTGGCTTAGGGTTGACTGGAGATAAAGAACAGTCTCAAAAACCCAAATACTCCCTTTCATTATCCTCATTTAAGGAAAGATGAATGGTTTCATTCATTTGGTACAATCCAGTTGGTTCGGTGAAGTAATTTCCACACGCCCTTGTGAGCTTGTGGAACAGATTGAGTGCTGGTGAAAATCAATAAAATACTTCTGAAGTCAACAAACAGGAGGGCCAAGTACGGACCACAGAAATGGGCCCTTCTCATTTTCCCTTACAATGCAAAAAACCTAGAAATGTCCAGTATATGCCACAAGCAGTTAGACAAAAAGGAATTATGAGAGAGCCCTGCATCCACAGCAGGCACAGGAATTGATCATGAAAGGAAAGGTTTCACCCCTATACATACAGGTAGGCGTTGCAGAAAGCACATCTGTTGCTGTAGGTTTTGCCATCAGAGCCACAGTGGGGCATGTATTCCAAGGTGCATATAGGAGAGACTTCTTTGAAGTCCTTGCAAAGGGCCTGCACACAGAAAATAGATGTGTTTCTCTCAGGCAGAAAGCAAACTGTGACCCCCCCCAGCACAAGGAATGTCACACCACTGAGAAATGAAACTGGCTGTAACATCATCATAACCAAGTGTCCTCCTGATGGCAGATGTGATCTTGTACTGCTTCTGCTCACTGCCACTGTCTTTTCCTGCTTTATTACAGAGCAGTGGGATGGATGTTGGCTGCTTTATGAGCAGTGTGAAATTCCCAAGGGATCTCCTCAGGTGTGAACACCACCATTCCCCAGTTCGTAGCCCAGAGCAGAAGACAGTCCCCCATGAGCGTAACAGACACTGAACTTCGCTCTTTATTCCCATCCTTTCCCACTCACTCTTGTGATATCCTCTTCACAGCGTCCATTCTTTCTCTTCCCAGTGTTGGTCCGACGCTCCCTGGAGGTAGGAGAGATTGGTATTAACCACAACCTTCCCTGTTACAACCAGAGATCAAGAACAAACCTCACTCCCATGGAGTCACAGAGATTTCCAGATCACCCAGCTCAGCACCACGTGCCCAGCACTAACATGAACACGCCCTTACAGACCAGACCCTGTCCCCGGCTGATGCACCCCCTCTGTGGGGTTGAACGCCCATGTCAAACACCAACAAAGGCAAGCAGGAAAACGCAGGCAGACAGACAAAACCCCTTCAGCACAAGGTTTTGGAGAGAGCCCTTGCAGATTACTTGACTCCCACAGAGCCAAACTCTGAATCCCCCGGGGAGGAAGACGAGCACTTACATGTTGTGGGCACACAGGGTGCACTCGCTGGCGTAGGTGACACCGTCGGTGCCGCACACGGGGTCGTAGATCATGGTGCAGGCCATCAGCTCTGTGCCATCCTTCAGCATGGACCTGGGGTACTGGCTGCAGTTCAGCTGGGGAAATCAAGGACAGCAAAAGCTCTGCCATGGGCTCTGCTCCGTGCAAGGGAGCCCCAACACAACCCCCCTGCTTTTGCCTCTGCCTAAGTCTGCCTACACCAGACCCTAAAAGGATCTGCCAGGTGACAAACTATGGTTATATATTAACTCATTCTTCATGGAAAACTAGCAATTTCCTTTCACAGCCTTCCCTGGAGAAGACTGAATCCAGGCTGGAAGGTAGACATTACTCATTGAGCTCTGCATTTATCATGCTGCCCCTATACCTTACTGAACCCACCAGGATATTACAAAAGGCAACTCAGAAATAATCTGTAAATCAAAATGGCACAATTTATGCACTTCCTGCAAGGGGGCTGACTGTGACCAAGGTGTTTTTCATGGCCCACAAGAATGGAGGGGAGATGTGCTGACAGGTCTTTTGTTGCAATGGGACAGTTCCGAGCGTTGAAACCTGCCAGCAGGACTGACAGCAGTGGAAGCTGATTTACGTCAGCTGAGGAGCTGGCCTTGTGTTTTAGCACTCCCAGTTTCTCCAGTGTGAGCTCTTCTTTCCTGATTTATGTATCTCACCCGGCCCAAGCACAGAGTGTACTCGGGAAACAAAGGAATGACATTTCATAGTTTGTTTGTGTAGAAATGAAATATCTGACTCGGGATGTTGACTCTTTCAAACACATGCTAATGAGATGGTTTTGTTCTTCTATTCCCCAGTGAGAGTAAATGGTTTGGAGCTGGCCAAATATAGTTAATCTGGTATTTTTACAAGATTCATGTTGGCATATATTAAAAAAAAAAAAAA